>CBVK0103140400.1:0-25758 GCA_900067695.1 Picea abies
AATTTCATATGATAAGCCTCTTCGAGGGGGCAACCTCCTTTTACCCCACTTAAATATTCAAGTACAAGATGATTCAAAATGAAACTATCTCCTTGGTATATATAGGAGACTAGGAGGTATAATTAAAACTAATGACCTAAAGCCAACATAAATAAAATAACATTACTAATCTAATATGCCCCAATTAAGGGGTAATGAGCCAATATTAGGGCTTACCACAAAGTAACAATGCAAGAGGGACATAAAGAAAAATAATTAGCTATCAAGGTTGAAAGAGTGCAAGAAGGCTTGAAGGACCTATCTATCCAAGAGAGAAGTGTGCCCACTCAAGAAGTGTTAATAAGGGGGATATTAAATTCAAAACCTTTGAGGGTACCTCAACAGTGTGAAGCCACTACGCTGGGGGAAGATAAGAATAAAAATGGAAAGAGGATTCCAAAAATAGTTAAAGAGACTCATATAACAGAAAAGAAGGAAAGGAATATCAATAAAAAAAGGATAATTTGGAAAAGATACAAGAAGTTAAGGAAACTAGATGTAATACTTCACAGATTGGAACCTCACAGGAGGGAGGTTCACAGGGTTTGAACCTCACTGGAACAATAGGTCCACGCGGATTTGTAATTTGACCTAGCGAATTTATATAACCATTGGAAGCCACTCTCACCAATGAAGACATTAGTCTGGTCGACGGAGCTATGGAGGATGCCTCTAAAGACATATTGCATAGATACAAAGAGAAACATGTGTATTTATATGAAAGGAGCAAGAGAGAGTTGAATGAATTGCAACAGGCTTTTCGCTTGGTCCGTGCAGTGTCTACTGCATCGTCTATGCCTTCCTCATCACAGACCGCGTACTTGGAGGATGAACCAACTCCGCAGGGTGAATGAGGGATTTGGATCACCCTCCCCCAGTATATCATCAAGTTTCCCACCACAATAGCACTACAGGCTAGCCCCAACTTGGATTTTGAGGTTAACCTTAAAGGAAGACCTCCAGGATAGGTCAAAGTATTAGAGGCAGGATTGAAGTCATACAAAAAGGAACAAAGAGAAATGATCGTTGAAAGATAAGACCAGCTAAGAAGGCTTGTTGATGAAACATAAGCTCGGTTCCAGAGAGCTCAGGAAGAGAAGGATAAGGCTACAGAAGCCTTGCAAAAGGAGAAATACGAAGTCCTAGTACAATTACGAGCAGCGTGGAACTATGTAGTTGCCTATGAATGCGAGAAAGCAGAGAGATGGCGAAGCCCAACTACAAAAAGAAAAAGAGTAGCTGCTCCTAGAGCAGACCATGGTCAAAGAAGTAGTAATAAAATCATGTTGCCCTATGAAAAGCTTGGTACAAGAGGATCAAGATCCTGTCAAAGCTCAAGTAATGAAGCTCGCAAAGACCGTCCAATAGTTTTAGGATAGGATAGCATAACTGGAGGCTTGAACAGTGTTGAACACCCCGCAGGAGGTGTGTGACCAAAGGGAGGAGTCTCCCAAAAACACAATAGCAAGTATAAAATCCCCCGCCTTGGCATGTAAACAGTTGAGTGACAGAAGCATCCAGATGTATGAATGCCTCACCGAGTATCTAGAGTTAAAGAATCTAGAGGCTCAGTTATAGGAGGTGGAACAACAAGCATTTTCATTACAAGCATAGATGAAGCTACTCACAGTAGTGGAAAGGATGAAGAGATCCCAAGAGCAACGCACAGTAAAAACATAGATGATTGCCCTCTAGGGTAAGGTGATGGAAGTAACATAGAAGTTACAACCTATGCAGGACGAAGCTTGCAAGGTGTTCGAATAGATAGATGACCAAGGTTCATAGTTAGATCAAGTAGTTGCAGCAATAGAACAATGCCTGGAAGGGCCTGTTACAAAGTAGACAGTCCAGGAGCTCGCTGAGTAGGAGGCTCAGGTGAGGCAACAAGTCGAGGAAGCTTGAGTTAAGCTTGAGGATTTTGAAGAAACATTGTTTGGACTTGAGTGACTCGAGACGAGTCACAACTGAGTGTTGGGGGCTTGTTGGCCCTTGACCAAGTTTTGGGGAAACTTTGGTCATTTTTGGAAGTTTTGTCCCACTTTTGGACTTCGACACACTGATCAAAGTAGGAGCGCCTAGGCGAAGCTAAGATCGCAGATCTCACCTATTTTTATGGTTATGTGGACCCAATAAGGGGACCTCTAGGGTTTTGTAATGGTTTTATGGGATGTCGACCCATGGGTTCTCCCCATGTTTAGTCCCTATTTTAAGGGTTTGTAAAGTATAAATAAGAGGAATGTATTGTATAAGGAAGTAGTTCGAGAAGTGATTTGTGCAAGGAATGTATGTGGTCAAGTCTTTGTGCTTGGTTGTGATTTTGTAAAAGGTGCTAAGTGTCGTGATAAGGGGTTTTGGCTCTGTGCATTTGACCTATTTTTAGAAGGTAAAGAAGGAGGATCTATTGCTTAGTGCACAGATTTCTTGTCTAGTGCAAAGTTTGACTCTGTGGCTT
Source organism: Picea abies (assembly GCA_900067695.1). NCBI lineage: Eukaryota > Viridiplantae > Streptophyta > Pinopsida > Pinales > Pinaceae > Picea > Picea abies. The sequence continues at coordinate 2,492 of CBVK0103140400.1, forward strand.
AGTGCACAGAAGTGACTGGATGTAAGATTTTGGCGAATAATAAAGAGGTGAATCGGTTTGTAGACATAGCATCACCCTGGGGTCAACCGCATATATCTGGTGTCTCATGGTTTGCTTTGTGCAGTGTCTTTTTTGTTATGCATCTTCTTAGTGCTTTGATTATTATGTGTAATGAATGTATATTTTGTTACTTAGGTACTTTACTTATGTTAAAGGGTCAATGAATGTTATATTTAACTCACAGTGCTAAGTGCTTCAGGTGCATAATCACTTGTTTTTACTATGCTACCTATCTTTGATTGTGCTCTACGATGTTAATGAGGTTAATAAAGTAATGCATGTTTACTTCCTAAGCGTTAAAAAAATATTCTGTGAAGTGATTTTATCACAGATTCGTGTCCCAGCCTGGTTACAGACACCTACGTCCTATAACCCCCCTGCTTCTACCTCAGGTGAGAATTCACCTGCTTCTCAAGTGTTTCCGAAAGGGATGGTAGTCGAGGTTTTTTTGGTGCGTTGTTAAGTGCCGAACCCTAGGTCTTCCCCTGTGCCAACAAATTGTTATTCTTCAAGAATTTTATTTGGACTTTGTTTCAGCTAAGTGTAAGAAGTCTTTGGTTTTTGAAGAGTTAATATCGGAACTTTAGATTGAGAGTGGCATATATATGCTCAAAGAGTTGTTGATCAATGATGATATTTTCCTTATTGTGTATTCTAACCCTTGGTATAGAGATATACTTGTTTATCTTCAGACTTTGAAGTGTCCTCCTTATTCTCATTATGAACATCGACGAATATGCCATCAAGCAAAAAGTTATCTCATCCTCGATTACACTTTTTATTGTCGATGCCTTGATTGTGTTCTCCATCGTTTCCTGACTCATGAGGAGGCAGAGCTTCTGCTTAATGATTTCCACACTAGAGCATGTGGCGACCACTTTTATGAGATGGCTACTGCCCAAAAATTACTTCGTGCTGGATACTTCTAGCCCTCATTAATTAAATATTGTATATAAGTGGTCAAGAAGTGTCATCCATGCCATATATTCTCTCAGAATATGTGAGCACCCCCTGTTCTTATGTTTCCTGTTCTTGCAGTTGGTCCCTTCACTAAGTGGGGAATTTATTTCACTACATGCCACCCAACTTCTGCTAGGGGGAATCATTATTTCATTATGGTGTTATACTACTTCACCAAGTGGGATGAAGCCATGCCAACATTTAGCAACAGTGGTGAAATGGTGTCACTCTTCGTTTCCAACCAAATCATTGCTAGGTTTGGTACACCGAAGGATATTTTTACTAACCATGGAAGTCACTTCCAAAATAAGATGATGAGAGAGTTAACATAAAATCTTGGGTTTAAACAAGAACATTTTTCACCCTATTATCCACAAGAAAATGGTCAAGTGGAGGTTGTCAACAAGTCTCTTAAGGCCATTCTCCAATAGACAGTCAATTTGGCCAAGTATAATTGGCATTTCATGTTGCACTCCGCACTTTGTTCATAATGAAATTTTGTCAAGACTGCCACAATATTTTATCCTTTACAACTCATTTATGGGACGGAGACAGTCTTGCCTATCAAGTGTCATATTCCTTCTCTTAAGTTGGCAGTGGAATTACAGTCTGACAGAATTGCACTTGAAGAGCATCTCCTCTAGCTCAAGCAGCTCGATGAACAACGTTGAGGTGAAGCCTTGGCTAACGAGGCTCACAAATGTCATGTCAATTTTTTGTTGGACAACTGAGAGGGGGGTGGGTGAATCAGTTGTTACTATGCTTAAACAATTATGCCCATTTTAAACTCTTTACGAAACACTCAATGACGATCACAATAATGTAGGGAGGTAAGAAATAGAATATTCAACATCAATCACACACATGAAATATACAGAGATAGATATTTATTGAGGAAAACTATAAAGGAAAAGACCTCTTCTTCTTGATATGATAAGTAATATTTATTTTCTATATATTATCATTCTTATGAGCTCCAACTCCTCTTGTGGCTACAAACTCTGTTTTACAAGCAACATCTTGTTGAGAGCACCAACTCTCTGATTTCTCTAGCACCCACTAGAAGGAAGCACCAACTCCCTAGGTGTTCCAACACAAAATGGATGGAAGCACCAAATTCCAGTCACACAAGCACCGACCTGTATAACAAAGAACAATAGTTCTCCCTTGCACCACCCTGCCACCCTAGTTTTTATGGTTGCAACTAGATGGAAGCTACAACTCCCTATGTTCAAGGACCCACTTGAAACTCTGAGGACAACAATCCTCCCTAGCACCTCCCTAGCACCTCCCTACCACCTTGAAATATAAATCTTTTCTTTTTATAACTTTATCACAATGATACAACATTTATCTATGGCTTCCCATTCTCATAATTGTTCTTCTACACTGCACTTCTCTACCCACATCAGTGTCTCTCTACTCACATGAATCACTCTCAAAAGCAACATGCATCTCTTCTTTGTTCTACATTTTTATATTCTCTGTGCACCAACTGCATCCTATGCACTATGCCTCTGCATGATATTCACTACGTCATTGTTCTTCCCTACAGTTTTTTCACTACTTCTCTTCCTCACGACTGCATGGCTAACTAGAAGAATGCCTTCACTTCTATGTTCTTCATCATTTTATCACGTCGAGTCCTTTGCCTGATAATCATGGAAAATCTTCATCATCCTTGGCGGTTAGCTCAATGCGTTCACCATCAGTGGGCGTTATGCTATGATTCCTTAGCTTCTCTGGTAGTTGAGACTCTTCGTCTTCTCTGTCAGTTATAGACTTCGACACTTTTCCCTCTGTCAATTATATCTATGATGAGTCTTCATTCCACTGGAAGTTACCTCAAGACTCTTCATCTCTTATAGAGAGCACCTTGATATTCTTCGAATTCTCTGGCAGATGAAATCAATCATTTTCTGCAATTACAATCAGTCTGTCTTGGCAGTTACAAAGAGAACCTTCGCACGCTCATCCCTTTAGCACCTTTTCTCTTCTTGAGAAAACATCATAGTGGGCGCTAGATTTTACTTCTGAGCCCCTTCCTTTCACGTGACCATTGACACTGACCAGGGGACAATCACTTCAAGACTTCACGTTTTGGGTCATCTGTCGTAAGTCACCCTGACTCTCCTAACTCTCGATCTCCTGAACTTCGAAGTGGAGCCTAGCGACATGCTAGCTCCTCCCTTGATATGACCTTGGGTGATGAGCTCATGTGACCATGTGATTGTCGGGGAATCCATAGGCGGTTTGAGTGAAACCCTTTTTTTTCCACGCAATTCACTACAAGCCTCCATGCGTCCTTTCTCCAAAACCGTGGTTTCAATTTCTGCCCGCTCAGGAAAAATTAAGGCCCGAGCATTTTATGGCCCCACAATGAAGCATGACCATTGATCTCATGATATTGACGGTGCTCCTAAATGGAAGGTTCAGATATGTCCTCTCAAGTCTGTGGACAAGATCTCACCTTCCTACATCAACGGTTGAGATTTACTTTGTGATCCGGGCTCCGAGACTTTCAAATCTCAAACCCTATTTCTGCTGATTGGATATCTTCCAGAATGGAATATTTGTTGACATATGTCCTCTTCAATCAATAATTCTCCTCCACTCTGGGACCTTGGCCTTCGGAAATATCAAACCTTTCTCCTTCACATTTTCCCAAAAAATTTTCACCTGGAGTTCATGAGTCATTGACACGTACCCTCCTACATGATCAACGATCGAGAATATAGCTGAAGTGATATTCAAATTGGATGACTGAGAGTGACTTCAGACCTTCGTCCTTTGGGACTTCAAAACTTTTGACATTTGTTGGTGATGAACCTTCTGAAGTAAATCTTCCGAAGTGACGTAGCTTGCTTATGTCACTTGTTGACATGGCACAGGCCAATTTCCTCTTGAAACTTGTCATCATATGATTATGCCATGTGTAATTTCTGACGTGGTCTCCCATATGCCCTTTGTTGACATGGATTTCCACATTTCCTTTTTCGACATGGTCTACCACATGTCCTTGGCGGAAATGGTCTGACATGTATCCTTTCTGATATGGTCTGTCACATGTCCTTGAGGATGAGATTTGCTAATGTAATATGATGATGTAGATATCCCTGATCTAACGGTCATTTCTTGATCTCCAAATCCGACGATCCTTATTCATTTCATATTTCCAGGCTTTAGGTTTTTCAAATCTCAAACTTTTTGGAGCATAACTTCCTTACATATTTATATCCGAAGTGAATTTTTTTCATTCGATCAATATCTTGGATCGATAGCTCGATCTTTCTACGATGCAACTTTGCTATCTTATCCTATCCTTCTTCTCGAAATTGATCTGACGGCTAACGAAACTTTGCATTCCGGGGATTTCAAATCTCAATCTTTTTGGAGTGTAACCTCCTCTCATATTTATATCCGAAGTGACTGTTGTTCATTCGATTAGGATCTTAGATCAATGGTTTGATCTGTTCTGTGGTGCAGCTTTGATGTGCATTAGATCCAACGACTCTCTGTTTTTTCTTATCCTATCCTTCCACTCAAAAATGATCTGATGGTCATCGCATTTTCTCCAGATTCGATGGACTAGATTCATTACAGCTTTTGGGCTTTAGGAAATTCAACTTTCAAGTTGTCAATTCTTCCGAAGTGATATTCCCTGAACGATAACCTCCTCGCAACTACACTGTATCTAACGGTTGTTGTTCCTTTGCGCTCAGATCCAACGGATGGGATCTGTTCCTCTCTTGTGCACTCATTGCTCCTGTCTGGACTTGGATCTAACGGTCCAAATTCTTCACAGTGTTTTATCCAATGACCACTAGTGCTCCTCCTCCTGAGTTTATACTTCCTCCCAACTTGGAACAATGTATAAGTATCAAAGGCCTCGACCTTTGATCCTTCTGCGAGTCCCGATGACTTGGACCTCATCTGCACTTCTGGAAACTGCTATCTCTTCTGATCTTTCTCATCTTTGCATACTATTCACTTCTCCTCCTGAGCTTATTCTTTTCCTTTTTTCCATCGATGTTATTGTTCTTTCCATCAGTGACAAGCACACTCTTCCTATAAACATGCCAACAATATCCCCCTTTGGCATTGATGGAAACCCTGAGAGGCTGCACTCTTCTGCTTGGACCTCCAACTATAGCATCTAGACTGACCACTCATTTTCTCCCCATTTGACATCAATGTCAAAGAAAACATGCTCCCCCTTAGTTGTTGCAGTACTTTGCGGAGGTATTAGATATTAAACCAAAACATACTCCCCCTGATAGGATGAAATCTCTTATTTGAGTCCTACAGTGTATTTTTATTTAACTCAGAGTCTTGTCCTTCTGATTCTTGGACCTGTTCATCTTCATCTTCAGTTGTGTCCTCTTTATCAGACTTAATATTACTTACCTCTCTTACTGGGACTCCTTCATCAACCTTTTCTTGTCATAACTTAATGACTCCCCCTGCCACTCTTCTCTCTTTGCTTCTGATTGTACTTCCTCTTTGTAAAGGTTTCTCCTCTTGTTATCTCTACAGGATGTCATGTATATCATTTTGTACATTAGAATGTTGTTGTTGTAGATGTCGCTATCCTACTAGAACACTACGCAATTGTAGCTCATGTATTTTTCATGATGCCTACAATCCAAGGCTTTTATGACCATATCCATCATAAGAGAAAACAATAACCATTACAAACCCTCTCATACCTTCTTTTATTCATCCATGAAGGTGTGTCTCGTCTAAACTTACTTTGAGGTGTATGAGTAGCTTTTGTATGTCTTCCTTGATCTGATCTTCTAAATATTGTAGTATTTCTTTCATTCTGTGAATATGAAGAACCTGATTCATACCTGCTTTTCCCTTTTACAAATGAAGGACTTGCATCAGGTTTCTTAGGAGTACTAATTTCTTCCTTGTTGTATCCAAGACCGGATTTGTCATTTGGTGATCTTTGACTATCCAAGATTTCGTCTAAGATCATGGAACTATTCAAGAACTTGATTTGGGTGTTGTACTTCCCAAGATTCACAACTTCTGCTTCCAACTTATGACACAATTCTTCTTCTACTTCTTCTTTTCTTGTATGGGAGGGTTCAATATCAACATCATTATCTGTCCTTATGCCTTTAGCCACCAATTGTCCCAAGTTTACATTTTTTACCTTACAATATTCTTCAAAGGTCACATTTCCTGTTTTTATTTTACTTGTAGACAAAATATTATCCTTGTCTCCAGTCATGTTCTTGGAACATCCACTATCTATATTCTAGGAGTCCTTTTGTTTTTATTTGAAAGTACTAGGCCACATTTTTCACTGTCTTTCTTTTTCCATGTGCTGGCATTTCTAACAAAGAGCTTTATCCTTGGAACTGCTTTGTAATTCTTCAGATGGAAATTTGCATCTTTGTGGCCAAATTTATAACAGTTATAGTATTCAATCTCATTGTTCAATAGGTCAAAGTGATTGTTGCAATGTTGTCTACTCATTGATTGTTTATTATTTCTTGACGTCCTCAATTGCATGTCTCTAAACTTACTTTGAAAATTTGCAATATGTGGTTGTTTGTTACTTGGTTGTCTCATTCTTTGTTGTGGAAGATATTTATTCCTTGGATGTTTTGATTTCTCATGTATGAATATTAAGGAACAATTAACATCTTTGTGGCCAAAGTTAGAACAATAGAAACAATATCCATAGAAAAAACCTGTGTACATGGAAAATGGTTGTCTTCTTTGAGCAGGTTAATTTCTTCCATGTTGATTATTTCCTTGAGCAGAGGGTGTATTATTTATTTGATCTACAGTTTTAGTTCTGGCACCTTTTTCTTTACTCCTCCTTGGAGGCTGATTATCTTTCTTTGTTTTTGCAGGTTTTTTGTTGTCATTGGTTGTAGATTTGACAAACTCGATGGATTCTTTGTTGCTTGCCTGACCAATACTTGATCCCTCTTCATAACCCAAACTAGTTTTCAACTTTGGACTCCTTTGCTGATTCAAAATGGTGGCTAATCCTTCTGAAGCTTTGATGCTTGACAGATTCTAGTGATACAAGGCTTGAAACTTCTCCAACTCTTTTCTATTTTTCACTACTTCTTCCAAAGCTTCACATCTTGTATTATTATCTGATAACTATTGTTTCAGAATGTCCTCTATTTTCTTTGCCTCTTCTAATTCCACTTTTAGCAGGGCAAATCCTTCGTCGGGTTTTTTATTGCCGCTCTCAAACTGTATCAACAATTGTTTTTTCTTTCTCTTCTTAAATCTTAGTCTGTCAATCTCTTCCAAAGCACTAATCAACTCTCCTTCCAAGTCAACCACAACTTCTTCACTATCGAAATCACTTCATGTGATTTTATTATCATAATCCTCTTTGGCCATAAGCACAAAGTCAGTTACCTTATCTTCACAGGAAGAGTCACTATCTGTCTTCTAAAGAGTCATCATTGTTTACACATAAAATTTTCTTTTTATCAAATCTTTTGGATTTGTACTTCTCTTCCCCTTCAGAGCCATGGTCCTTCTTCTTGTGTAGACACTTAGATGCAAAGTGACCTATATTTCCACAGTTAAAACATTTGAAGGGAAACTTGCCTTGGTACTTACCTGATCCTTTATTTAATATTCTCACAAATGTTTCTTCAATTTCATCAGGCTCAGATTCCTCATTTTTATCTGCTTTAAAAGAGGCTTCTCTAGTAGTGGATTTATCTTTACCTATCCTCATTTCATATGCAGTCAACATTCCTAGAAGTTTATAAAAGGCCAAATCTTTTAGATCATTAATTTATTCTATAGAAGATACCTTTGGGTTGAACCTATCTGGCAGAGATCTCAAAATTTTATGAACTAAAGAGGCTTCCTCAAATGTTTTCACCAAGAGATTTCATTGCATTTACCAGTTCTTCAACTCTCAGAAAGTAATTTCCAATAGTTTCATATTCTTTCATCTGTAGTTGTTCAAACTGTACTCTATAGGTTTGAATCTTGACATCCTTTACCTTCTCATTACCTTCATAACTGCTAATGAGTTTGTCCCTCTCATTACCTTCATAACTGCTAATGAGTTTGTCCCACATGTCTTTGGCAGTTTCTAAGTGCATAAATTTTACAAATTCTTCTTCTGCAAGCCCACTCAGAATGGCATTCATAGAATTAGCATTGAAGTTGAATTATAGCTTGGCATCCTTATTAGCTAGTACAACTGGCTTTACATGACTAGTCTCTACCACATCCCAAACATCTGCACCTAAAGCCATTATTTAGGTTCTCATCCTAACTTTCAAGAAGGCAAAGTTTTTTCCATTGAACAGAGGGGCCTTATTGGTTGAAGTTCCTTCATGACTTGACATGTTTAAGCTTACTGATCTACCTTTAAATAAAAGGAACCGACTCTGATACCAATTGTTGGACAACTGAGAGGGGGGGGGGGGGAAGGGGGGGGGGGTGAATCAATTGTTACTGTGCTTAAACAATTATTCCCATTTTAAACTCTTTACAAAACACTCAATGATGATCACAATAATGCAGTTAGGTAAGAAATAGAATATTAAACATCAATCACACACAAGAAATATACAGAGACATATATTTCTTGAGGAAACCCATAAAGGGAAAAAACTCTTCTTCTTGATATGATAAGTAATATGTATTTTCTGTACATTATCATTCTTATGAGCTCCAACTCCTCTTGAGGCTAGAACCTCTGTTTAACAAGCAACAACTTGTTGAGAGAACCAACTCTTTTATTTCTCTAGCACCCACTAGAACGAAGCAACAACTCCCTGAGTGTTCCAGCACCAACTGGATGGAAGCACCAACTTCCAGTCACACAGGCATCGACCTGTATAACAGAGAAAAATAGTTCTCCCTTGCACCACCTTGCCACCGAGGTTTTTTTGGCTACAACCAGATGGAAACTACAACTCCCTGTGTTCAATCACCCACTTGAAACTCTAAGGAAAACAATCCTCCCTAGCACCTCCCTACCACCCTGAAATATAAATCTTTGCTTTTTATAACTTTATCACATTGATACAACATTTATGTATGGCTTACCAGTCTCATCATTGTTCTACTACACTACTCTGATATGCCTGCATCAATGTCTCTCTACTCGCATGAATCACTCTCAACAACAACATGCATCTCTTCTTTGTTCTGTGTTATTATATTCTCTGTGCACCAAATGCATCATATGCACTATGCCTCTGTATGCTCTTCACTATGTCATTGTTCTTCCCTACATTTTTTTCACTACTTCTCTTCCTCACGATTGCATGGCTAACTAGCAGAATGCCTTCACTTCTTTGTTCTTCATCATTTTCTCACATCGAGTCCTTTGCCTAATCATCATGGCAACTCTTCATCATCCTTGGAAGTTATCTCAATGCGTTCATCATCAGTCAGCGTTATGTTGAGATTCCTTAGCTTCTCTGGCAGTCGAGACTCTTCATATTCTCTATCAGTTATAGACTTCAACACTTTTCCATCTATAAATTATCTCTATGATGAGTCTTCATTCCACTGGAAGTTACCTCGATACTCTTTAGCTTCTCTGGAAAGCACCTTGATATTCTTTAAATTCTCTGGTATATGCAATAAGTCATTTTCTGCAGTTACAATTAGTCTATCTCAGTAGTTATAGACAGAACCTCCACGCGCTCATCCCTTTAGCACATTTTCTCTTCCTGAGAAAACATCACAGTGGGTGCTATCTTTTCTTGTTGAGACCCTTCCTTTCACGTGACCATCGGCGGTGACCAGGGGTCAATCACTTTGGGACTTTGCATTTTGGGTCATCTGTCGTGAGTCACCCCGACTCTCCTAACTCCTGATCTCCCGAACTCTGAACTGGAGCCTAGCGATGTGCTAGATCCTCCCTCAATATGAACTTGGGTGATAAGCTCATGTGACCATGTGATTGTGGGTGCGTCCATAGGCGGTTTGAGGGCAACCCTCTTTTCTCCCCACAATTCACAATGATCCTCCACGTGTCCTCTGTCCAAAATCGTGGTTTCAATTGTGTCTCGCTCATGAAAAATTAATTCCCAAGCATGTTCTGGCCCTGCAATGAAGCACGATCGTTGATATCACGATATCGATAGTGCTCCTGAATGGAAGGTTTAGATATGTCCTCTCAATTCTGTGGACCATATCTCACCTTCCTACATCAACGGTTGAGATTTACTTCATGAACTGGGCTCCAGGACTTTCAGATCTCAAACCCTATTTCTGTTGACTGGATATCTTCCAGAATGGAAGATCTGTTGACATCTATCCTCTTCAATTGATGGTTCTCCTCTGCACTGGGACTTCGACCTTTGGCAATCTCAAACCTTTCTCCTTCGTGTTTTCCCATAGTTCACAAGCCATTGACACGTACCCTCCTGCACAATCAATGATCGAGAATACACTCGAAGTGATCTTTAGATCGGATAGCTAAGAGAGACTTCAGACCTTTGCCCTTCGGGACTTCTGTAATTTTGACATTTGCTGGTGATGAACCTTCAGAAGTAAATCTCCCATAGTAATGTAGCTTTCTTATGTCACTTGTTGACATGGCAAAGACCAATTTCCTCTTGGCACTTGTCATCATCTGATTATTCCATGTGTACTTGCTTATGTGATCTCCCATATGCCCTTTACTGACGTGGTTTGCCACATTTCCTTTGCCAACGTGGTTTTCCACATGTCCTTGGATGACGTGGTCTGACATGTGTCCTTGCTGACATGGTCTTCTGATGTGGTCTACCACATGTCCTTGAAGACGAGATTTATTGACGTAGATCTCCCTGATCTAACGGTCATTGTCTGATCTCTAGATTTGATGGTCCTTATTCATTTCAGATTTCCAGGCTTCGGGTTTTTCAAATCTCAAACTTTCCAGAGTGTAACCTCCTCACATATTTATATCCAAAGTGAATGTTGTTCATTCGATTAGGATCTTGGATTGATGGATCGATCTTTCTACGATGCAACTTTGCTAGCTTATCATATCCTTCCACTCAAAATTGATCCGACGGCTGATGGAACTTTGCATTCTAAGGATTTCAAATCTCAAACTTTCCAAAGTGTAACCTCCTCGCATATTTATATCCGAAGTGACTGTTGTTCATTAGATCAGTATCTTAGATCAACGTTTCGATCTATTATGAGGTGCAACTTTGTTGTGGATTAGATCCAATGGCTCTCCATTTTTTCTTATCATGTTCTTCCACTCAAAAATGATCCGACAGCCATTGCATTTTCTCCAGATCCGATGGACCAGATTCATTACGGATTTTGGGCTTCAGGAATTTCAACTTTCATTTTTCCAATTCTTCCGAAGTGATATTCCCCGAACGATAACTTCCTCACAACTCCACTGAATATAATGGTCATTGGTCCTTTGTTCTTAGATCCAACGGATGGGATCTGTTCCTCTCTTATTCACTCGTTGCTCCTGTCTGGACCCTGATATAACGGTCTAGATTCTTCACAGTGTTCGATCCAACGACCATTTTCACTCCTCCTCCCGATATTACACTTCCTCCCGACTTGGAAGAATGTCTAAGTATCAAATGCCTCGACCTTTGATCCTTCTGTGAGTCCTGATGACTTGGACCTCATCTGCGCTTCTGGAAACTATTATCTCTTCCGAGATTTCTCGTCTCTACTTACTGTTCACTTCTCCTCCTGAGCTTATGATTTTCCTATTTTCCATCGATGTTGTTGTTCTTTCCATCAATGACAAGCACACTCTTCCTGTAAACATGCCAATAGTTTCAGTATGATCGGTTGGTTCACCTTAGGGTCTTATTTGAAGGTGATCTTGTTTTGGTCTATGATCAGGATAAATATCCCTTGGGGGATGGTAAGTTTAAACCTATGTGGTTCAGGTTGTTTATTATAAAGTAATTTTTGGAAAAAGGTGCTTATGAGTTGGTTGAGTTTGAAGTAAATGTGTTGTCTGGGCCCAAAAATGGGATTTACTTAAAGAAGTATTACACTCAGGTTAGTCACCTGAGTGTGACTTCTTGTATATAGTGTATATATTGTATCTATAGTATTATTTTTGTTTTATGGGTGTATCTTTATTGTGCCTTTGCATTGTGGTAGATGTCAAGTGAGTCTGAGGTTTGTGTTGGGTTCTCGGATGGTGCTAGATGATAGACTCAAAGGCTTGCTTCTGTAGCTTGGGTGATCTTCACACCCACTGGTCAACTGGTATCTTCTGGAGGTGCTTGTATAGGAGAAGAAACCAATAATGTTTTTTAGTATAGAGTTGTAATAGAACTACTACATGATGATTTGTCCCTTGGTATTTCTCATGTTTGTGTTCATTTAGATGCTCAACCAGTAGTGTCACAGTTAAATGGAGTTTACCGCATCCATGATCCCACCTTGCATTGATGATTCCTTAGGGTATGCCTCTTGGAATTTTATTTTGATTGTATTACATATATTCATGTTCCTAGACGCTCTAATCAATTAACTGATACATTGGAAAATCATGTTTTAGATTGGCATCTTTCACAGACATAAATATAAAAGCACACACATGTAAATATGATTGTACAAAATGTATTTACTCCAAAAAGAAAAAATATGTGTATATATATATATATATAATATGTCCAAAATAATGTCACAATACAAAATGTAGGACATAAAGCCTCAAAAGTCTCTAATATACACCGTCGACCTTAAGCCCTCAATACATATGGGGGATACAAAAATGGGTTTCGTCAGCACGAATAACGTCCAATACTACTCTAAGACCTAGGCCTATTGGCCCTACTATAATAGACTACAACGTTGGCTAGACACTGGAATAGTTGGACCGATGCCCTGGGTACTCCCACTACATGAGTCTGCATGGATGGTGCCAAATCCCCGATCTCTGCCATGGGAACACTACGGGTGAGGTTTGTCGTGTTCCTCTCTACTTGCCTCAATACTCTCTCAGCCTCTGGTAACAATGGTCTTGCCTCTTCTATGGCTACTCTTGGATGGATCTACTCTCGTGGATGACATAAAGTCTGAGGGAAGTCCATTGGCCACACTGGTCCCACATCTATACATAACAGGTTTTATGTTAGTATTGTGATGTTACCAAAAACATGTTTTCTTTTCTTTTATAAAATTGAAAATTCAAAAGTTAAAAATTCAAAAATGTGAGTAAGTACCTATATCGCCACATGTTGCACCAGGGGGCATAGGCATGTTTAGGTCCCTCAAGAAAATAATACCTGCATATGGGTAGTCCTCAATGGTGGAAATATGGCATTTCCACCACTCAAATAACTTGTCATTATAATACTCGCGTACCCCTCCTCCTCCTTGATGCATCATCAAAGCATATCATATGCACAGTGCTAGAAAGGAGGCTATGTGTCCCTGCACACCCTCCCTTGTGCTCATCCCTAGAACTCTTTCAAAGAAGAGTGCGCATAGCATTGTCCCGAATCCAAAGTTTCTCCTCTGTCTCAAATTGCACTCTGTTAGTTGAATTTTCATATAATTGAGCATAGTGATGCTCCAATCGAATATAACTGGTTGCATGCATTGCACTATGTAATACATCTGGGCTTGAGAATCCTGGTTTAGAGTAGCGGATCTTTTCATCCACCCAATCATGTATATTACTACTCTCAAACTCATATTTTCGATCTTTTTTATTGGCACTTGAGATGCCACCTTCTTTGTTTCATCCTCACAAAAAATTTCAATATAGTGGGCTATGTAATATGGCCAAGAGGGAATGTATCCAATTTTACCAGTTCACCCCTCCTAGAGATATCGGTCAAGAAGTAGAGGTATTAAATGGTTGGTACTAGTGATTGACCTTCTATCATAAAGGCCTTTGCATATGGATTCCAATACTCTACCAGATGGTTCGAAAGTCATGGTTGAGCTCTCATAAGGGGAGAACGAAATAATTTCCATAATCCACATTGTTTCAATGTTTCCACTGCCCCTAGGTTTTCCTTGACCATTTGGTCAACCTCTTCATGTTCTCTTTCCCTCCAAAACACATACATCTCGAGTCATGCCAACATTTTGGGAGTTAGTGCCTCTTTTTTTCCAATTATTTGAGCATGTATGCGCCCTTTTTTGGCATCAATCGCATATGTACACATGATGAGAGTGTCTCATCATGCATACATACCCGTGTTGACTGTGAAACGTGTGTGTACATGCATAGTTGATCTAATTTTTGGAGAGCACGCCCCCCAAATGCATCTAAAACTTGAAAAGGATGAATGAAACTGCAAGTAAAGGGAAATATTACTTACTTGTCCCAGGAACAAGTCAATTTTGTCCATCGTTTCTCTCCAAATGTCGAATTGACGGAATGTGGTTTTGGCTATTTTTGGGAATTTTCAAAGTGAAATGGTAAAAATGTCCCTTTTTACCTCTATTTATAGACTTTTTAACCCTATTTTGACCTGGTTTGACACTGAATTCTTCTCTTTTGGTCGCTCGATGGATGTTTTGGTTCTTTTTGGTGATCTTTTGATCCTTTAAACTTCTTGTTCCTTTGGATTTGGTATTTTTTATGAATGGATAATACTTATACAATCTTGTGATGAAGTTGGGATTTCGCCAAATGCATTTAGGATAGGTTCTTACCACCTTGAATTTTGCATTCTATTGACGATTTCCACTTTTCCATAGGGTCGACCCCATCAAAGTACGACACAAAACCTTCTATGGTTCTTCAGAAGTGTCGTAATTAGGAGGTAGATCATTTTCCTCCATGAATGTCCTAGGTAGATCCTTGTGTTGCATTTTGACATCCATGTTGTGAGTTTCTTGTAGGCTTAGGAGTCCTTTCTAGCCCCATCATGACTCCTTTGTACACCTCATTTCTCTTCTAAAAATATTTTTTCTGGCTTCAACCATTGTGACTCCCCTAGAGCATGGTTTGTTTCCTTTCAAGCTCATTTAAACTATGAAAGTGACGTCTAGCGAGATATTATTTATCCTTTTCGTTCTCACTTGGATTACATACAAAAAGGAGACCCCTTGGAGTCCTCTTTACTCTCTTTTTAGACTCCCTAAAATTGAAAATATTGTTGAGCAATCTTTTTTCCCTTCACGCTCGTCAAACTAAAATTTGAAGGCACATATTTCCAGCAATAGTTTACCCCTTTTTTGGTTTGGATGGCTAATTGATGAAAAAGGTATGCCCTAGTAGCTATGGTTCGCTAGGAGAATTTTCTCAGGTATACGTTTTCCCCTTTTTCAGGCCTAAGGAACTAAAGTTATGAAAAAGGGCCATTCTCCTTGGTTTTGGTTTATCTCTTTTTTGGGCCTTGGAGATTATTTACAAAAAAGAAAAACCCTGGAGTCTTATTTAATAATTTTTTCAGACTCCCTAAACAAGAAAATACCGTCGAGTGACCTTGTTTCTTCCACACTCATTAATAGGTCCTGAAAGGACATCTATTTGGAAATATTGACCCTTTTTCCGACCAATAGATTATCTAGGAAAAAGGAATACCTTGGGGGATACGTCCCACCAGGTGAGTTTTCTCAAGTATTATTTTACCCATTTTTCTAGTCTGGGAGACTAAATTTGCAAAAAAGGAACTATATTTATCCTCAGTATACGTTTAAACCTTTTTCGGACCTTGGAGACTCAACTTATGAAAAATGCACACCTCAGGAGGTTTGTCTCACTGAGAGAGTATTTCCAAGTATTGTTTTATCCCTTTTTAGGCTTGGGGATATAACTGTATGAAAAATAACACTTTGAAGTCTTCTTTTAGTGTTTTTCATACTCTCTAAAAGTGAAAAATCGTTGAGCTTACCTTCTTTGGGCTCATAAAACTTTGCATGGAAGGATTCTCATTGTTTCATTCTGTAATCGCATTGCATGTCTCATCCTTGCATATTTGGCCAAATCGCAACTTCATTTTGATATATTGAACCTTTAGAGAATTCCTTAGGTGAAAACCTTGTAGAATATTTTCCCTTGCAATATGACACCTTGACCCATGGAGGATTTTTCCCGAGTGTCCTTATCCTGCACATGTCTTCTTGAATTGAGCATCAATATGTTACATGCACTTGGAACCATTTTTCTTGACCGCGACACTCATTCCTCCTTTGTAACATAGAATTCTTTTATTCTTTTTCAAGCTCATTAAATATGTGAAAAAAGACAAAAAAAAAAAAAATCAAAAAAAAAAAAAAAAAAAAAAAAATCAAATATTCCAAAAAAGAGGGGATGGGGAAACATTCTCTTTTGTTGGAAGCAATCTAGTCACTCTTGGACATAGCACATCATTTTTTTTGTTCTACAAGCATTAGGATATAGTATGGCCTTAAGAAGTTGTTCTCATTAGATAGAGTTGTGTCCTCCTCCATTTGGTTACTCTTCCAAACATATGGAGAGTTTTTGGTGCCTCCTATGCCACAGACTTATGTCAATAACATGTTTCCCGAGTCTTTTCATATATCATGTTATTTTCCAAAGGAAATTCTTATAAACTGAGTAGGACATTTTGCGATAAGTCTCTTGACCTTCATGAGTCGACCATCCCAATATTTTTTTCAAGTTCACATTCAGAATCAATGAAGTTTTGTGCATGACATTAGAGAGCCTCCAATATTTCCATGACAGCATGTCGAAGACCTCAGAGTAGTGATGATTACACTCCTATTATACTCTTACCTGAGTTTTGAATATCTTGAAGCTATTGCTCGAGTTATAAAGTTATCATCTCCAGCCACAGGCATTAATGCCCCGTGAAGATTCATATGAAATTGTATATCTTTTGATGATTTTGAGATGTAGATCCATTATAGATTATTCATGGATGCACTTTATATTGGCATACACATTGGTCATGTAGCCATGATTACTATATGTATGACATGGATATATAGTGTACTTGATTGGAAGCCATGCTTATCTTGTCCTGAGCATGGGAATGCCCACCTCAATGATTATTATTATATTATTGCAGATGACGTGCTCATGGATACTCTCTTGGTTTTACTCGACTCTAATGCCTTCCCAATTTATGAAATATGTTGTAATTTATTTCGACCATCAGTTGATCTTTTGACCTCACACACTAGGGGGCATCTATTATAACTCAAAATGCCACTACTATGCGTCTCTGATGTTGGCCTACTCATTCACACATCTGCCAACATTTTTTGCTAGAGTTCTTCTCAAAAAACCATTTTTTGTATGGCATACATGCCCTAATGCATATGAAGAGCACATATACATTCTATTTGAATACCTATCAACATGCGTACACACACTAGATGCATAACTGAAATCCTACGTGTACTCTAAAAAGTTGCAAAAAAATATAAATTGTGCGTGTTTCGGCGGAGTTTATGGGATATCTTAGGTTTTGCAACCATTTTACCTCTTGTAGCCCTTCTGAAAACCAAATAACCATAATTTTATCATATAAAAAGGGCCCTATGGGGTTCATTTGGAGATATATGAAAGAGAAGCAAGAGAAATCTGCCAAAATTTCTCCCTTGTATTCCAATCCTTCTTGCATTTTGTTTTGAGTTTCATCCTCAGGATTCCCTTCCATCCATCCTTCTTATACAATCCATCCTTTTCTCCTATATTGGTATGTTGGTTTTGAGGATATCATATTGGGAATAGTGCACTTGGAGATAAAGTAGAGGAACCCAGGTGAGGTTCGTAGAGCGACGCCAACAAAATTTAGGTTGTAACTTCCAATTTTGTTATTAATAAAAGAGAAAACTTCTTGTCCTAGATCTTGATGTTTTGGTTTTTATATTTATGGATGTTTTTCATGAATATCTAACCTTTTAGATGATTTTGATAGCTACGCATAGGATAGTGTAGTTTGTTCTGTAACATTGTTTCAGGCCAAATTTGGGAGGAGGCCTACAATATTCGAACGGACAACAACCGGAAGGGATCGAAAACAACCGTAAGGAATTAAGGTACACAATTTGATCTTCTCTCTTCCATTAATTATCATAAGGTCTTGTTGGATTTGGGTAGAATATAATATTTTTTGTCTTTTAATGTGTCAAGGATATGCCTAGTCGCTAGACCCAGATTAGGGGGATTTTTCCCCATAGCACCATAATATGAAACCATTCACATCTACTATAAAGTGCTCTGGGAGCACAAATATAGGATGAAATATTAGAATATCTGCAAACACTTTTTGGCTCCTTTATATGATTTTATTTTTTGCACACCAGCCCCATGCATGACCAACAAAGCGATAATTATCATAAAATGGATCAGGGACTAGAACCTTATGGAACAAAGTACCTATATCATAGTGTATGGAGCCAAAAAATACCCCCATCTCCTCACTCGGATTGTACTAGAAAAACTAGTACTCTAGGAAGTAGCATACCAGATAGTGATCCATGGAGTAGGAGGAATGTTATACCAAGGAAAGAAAGAAATATGGCCACCACTCCCACTATATGTTGGGCTCTACTCATTTTCAAACACCAAGCAGGCACAAGAATAATTAAACACCCTGCTAACCTTCCAATTTGGAGAGGATAGGTTCAGAAGACACGACCCAAAGGGAGTTGTAAAAGACCATTTCAATAAGATAGGATTTACTTGTGAATACATGATAGATATCTAGGATGAAGAAGAGATACATCGCAATGTACTAACTTACGATGAGGTCACATTCAAGAGACGAGGAAAAACCATTGGAAGGATTGTGGATGAAGAGAAAGAACAAGAAGAATATAGGAAGAAAGAAGAGGAGGAGGCAACAGAAAGAATGTTTCCCATTTTTTCTTCTGCACATTCAGGATCAACAGAGGAAGAAGAGACTCTGGCAGATAAAAAGAGGATGAAAAAAGAGAAGGTTCAAAATAAAAAGAATGATGTCGTGGAGAAAAAGAGGAATATCATTGAAGAATTCATGGCCAAAGATAAAGTAGAATTCACAGTAAAGGAAACTTCCTAGAAAGATGTCAAGCAAAAGGAAACAATAGAAAAAGTTGCAGCAACAACAACAAAAGAAGCAATAGAGAAGAAAAAAAGGGAGGCTGCAAACAAAGAGGTCGAACAAGAGAAGAGAATGAAATATGAAGAGACTAGAAACAATGGGATAGTCTCAATGGACATTGATATCCCTAAGATATCAATAGTTGGTGCCAGCATACTAAGTTTGTGACTCGTTACTCCATTTAGGCCTGATAATGTACCCAACCTAAGTTTGTATATGACAAAGAATCAGGAAGGATTGTACAGAAGCAAGAAAATAGATTCTTGGTAATAGGAGACAACCCGATATCAATCATTACACAAATCCCCATGATGGAACATGTTAGAAAATATCCAATTTCCATAGCCTTAGCTAGGTCTTATTTTTGGAATGCCATGGAAGACAACATCCAGAATTTGTGTCGAAAGAACTTGGAATGGTAAGCAAGGATTAGGTGGATTAAGGATAACCTTAAACATGTAAATATAGATAAGGGAAACCTCCAAAGTTTCAAGATAAGCACATACAAATTTAGGATTTATCTCGAAGAATCCCTTATCGATATGTACATGCACTTGCACATGTTTCAGGACTTAGCTTTCAACATCATAAACTAGCATAGCATTGTGAAAACCAAGCTAACACAATTCAATATTATCCAGGAGGGTATGAATGAAATAGACACATGGATCCCAAAGAACTTGGATGATTTGGAAGAACTATATTTCCCATCAGTTATGGAAATAAATACTGACATCTGTGCACTAGAACGCCACCAACAAGTGAGACAAAGAGAAGACAAATAAATGACAAGATCACTAGAAATATGTTCATGCAGACACAAAGTAGATCAAGAATGACTCAGGTTGTGTCATCTTCCCTAGTTAGAGGAACTCAAAAAGAATATTATAATGGAGGAATTAGTTGATAATGTACATGACAACACAAGTCATAGATGAGAAATCTCTAAGGAAACCACTAAAGTAAGAATGGACCTCATAGAACAACATCTCATTCAACCAACAAAGGTCCATACTATGGTTCAAGCATCCATGACCACGTGAGCAAAATATATGCAGACCCTTGACGATAATGTGGAAATGCACATGTCGACCATAGAAGAACTTGCATAGAGAAGACTAGTTTATTTTCATGATGAAATAGAAATGTGGGTAGCATGCCTCCAGGACAAGAATACATAAAAGAACAAAATAGAAAAATCAAAATTGCTATTACCTGCTCCCTATTTTGTCTTTTTTGAACTACTTCCAATTTTGTCTTTTCTTTGTACACTTGTCATTAAGAAAAAGGGAAATGAACAATTTTGTAACATCTTGTTTAAGGGGAATTTAAAGAGTCACAATACAGTTAAGAATATGTGTATAAATAGAAGGAGAGGCCCATTCTAAAGGGGCTCTTCAACCATTGTATAAACTCAAGAACTAGTTCAAGGACATATATTGTGTTGATTAATATTGAGAAGCCCTCAAGGCCAGTTTTCAAAAGGGAGAAGAACTTGTATGTGTGGTTGATTTTTCTTTGATCTCCTTCAAGTAGAATGTATTCTAATCACATGGACTGTAAGAACAATGTTTGTTGATAGACTAATCTAATGCATTCAATTTTATGTTACATCATTGTTATTATTTTTGATATTTTCAAGTCCCAAGCTCATGATTTGTTATTGTATGCAGAAATATAATTTAGATTTTTTTTGGTTATGTGTATGTATGCTCATGTTTCTAACTATGCATCTTCATTTCAACTATCTGTGTAGGGTTTCTGGTATATTTTATTTTCATTTACAACTCATTTGGTTACCATAGTTTACTCCTAGCTAGGATAAGATAGGATGTATTAGTAGTAGATTAGTTTTCTTTTAATACATAGTCTTCATCTACATATTTGCATTGCAAAACCATCCATTTTCACCATCATAAACATCAAATGGTAGCCAAGACAAATTACGAATGGGTCTACTAAACCAAACAATGCATATTCTAATTGGGAATGTGCATTGGGGAGTACCCCTTACTGTTGCAGGGTGAATTATGCCCCATAAACAAAATTGGTGCTAGAAGGAAGGCCAATTTTATGGCTTACATAAACGATCTACATAATCGTGGTCAATATTCTGAAAGCAACCCTATTCTGACCCTTTTCCCACATAGCACTCCTAAGTAGGAGATTACCTACAAATATATGAAACCTAATTTTGAAAGTGTCATAGGCAGTCCTGAAACTCATTCAGAAAATTGGTTTCATACACCACAAGAAGAGTTATCAAAAACTCATTGTATCACTTGTGCTTATGAAAAACTACTTGGGAAGTTACCAATAGCTTCAAAACTCCCAAGGAGGAAGTAAACCCATGTAAGATGACCATAAATTCATCCCAATATTTTTTTTGACTCTATATAATACCTCATCAAAACTATGTTATAAGAGGTTACAATACCTTTAAGTCATTTCCCCCCTACCCCTCTTGAATTTGAGCATAACACCAAAGGAGAAATCCCTAAAATTAACATCTAAAAAATCATGGGTGAATGTCAAGAACAAATATCAGTGATCTCACCTTGGATGTCCAAAGGAGATTTAAATTTAGCAGGTCCCTTACATGAAATTCCTAGGAAATATGACAAGTTCCTTCCAAGTTTTGATCTAGATAGACCTGGCTCACCAGAATACCACAGAAAAAAATTCTTCTTAGCCACTCACTTTATAAATTTCCAACATGAATATGTGGTCTGTAGGTTGTTTTCTTACACTTTATTTGATAAAGCATCTACCTGGTACTTTATCCTGCCACCTAATTCCATAAAATTCTAGGAATACTTTAAATAGGTCTTTATCAAAAGATTTGGTGAATGCAGAACAACTGCATCCTTGTATAAAGAATTAGGAGCCATTAAAATGGATAAAAAGGAAAAAGTGAAGTATTTCAATCAGTGATTTCTCAGGGTCCTAACTAATTTTATTGTTGACACAACTCCTTCACAATCCTTGGCCATCGAATACTACACTGTGATGCTTATCCCTTCCATAGGCATGTTTGTTAAGAGAGATAACAAGGACTCTTTGGATTTGAATTTTGATGAAGATGAAACTATAGAAAGGGATTTATCGTCATATGACCAACACCCACACTCTGAAGAAACTAGGTCAGTGGGAAAGAAACCTTTATTGCTAACAAAACGGCTCGAAAAGGAACCCAATGATATTGACATCATGGTGAAGTTAGTCAAGAAAAATGAAGTTGTAGATCTCAAAAGGAATGTCGATGAAGGATCTTCAAGACCTAGAAATTTCTACCCATTTTTTAAGAAGAACAATAACCCTCCCAGACCACTTAAATCTCCTCAAGTCGCATTAAATATAGATAGCTTCAGTAAAGATAATTTATGTTCATATCACCAACAAAATCATTATGAGAAGACATGTCCTTAGTGGGTAAATTCCATGACCTTGGTGATAAATCAATTTTTATATTAGCAAAGCCTAAATGATGAACATCCAAGTGATGTAGTGAATGATGATACCATTGAGGAACCTCCCCCAAATATTGTTATGTTCCTTTGGGACTAGTGTATAGACTCAGACGATGAGAAAATATAAGTTTTTTTTTTATAAAATACAACAATAGTGAAGGTTGTCCCTAGAGATTACAACTTTCACAACAAAGGTCTAGTTCCTAACACTTCCTCTTCCTAGGAAACTAATGTTCCACTCAGGAAGATTACCCCTCCTATCACTAATCTGAAAGTATCCTGACCCAGAAAAAAGACAAAAATAAAACTAATACAGTTTCTCCAACTAATAGAAACAAACCAAGTATGTCTAACCCAATTTTAAACAATGCCAGATCCAACATTGTTGCACCAAAAAACAAGACAATGGAACACAATCAAACACAACAATAAGCATACCAAAAAGGAGAGCTCTAGACTACAAGGTCATAGAAGATATGAAGAAAACAAAAACCAATATATCCATGTTTGATATCTTCTCATTACCACAACAACGTTGCGTGATGCTTTTAAAGATGATAATTCTCAAAAGAAAATCATGGCAGTTACTGACAGTATTTCTAAAATTGTTGGAGCAAAATAAATCCACCATGTGGAAATCGAGGTTGACAAAAATGTAACAAGTATAGGCACGCACTCGATATCATAGATACCTGCTTTCTTGGTTACATATGGAATTTTCAATTTCAATGTACACAATTGCTTCGTTGACTTTGGTGCCTCCTCAAACATCATGCGTGAGATCGGAAGAGCG
>CBVK0103140405.1:0-19235 GCA_900067695.1 Picea abies
AAAGACTACACACAAGGCAACAAATATTGCATATATCTACATGAAAGAAGTTGCTAGGCTACATGGGGTACCTAAAGCAATAGTTTCAGATAGAGATCCAAATTTTACTCCTGATTTTTGGAAGGGTTTGTTCAAGGGATTTGGAATAAATTTAAATCTTAGGACACCATATCATCTAGAGTCAGATGGGAAAACATAAAGAACTAACAAAATAATTGAGGACATGCTTAGAATGTATGTTATGGATGAACCATCAAAGTTGGAAGATTATATTCATTTAGTTGAATTTTCCTACAATAATGGGTATCAGGCCTCATTGAAGATGAGTCCGTTTGAAGCATTGTATGGCATAAAATTTAACACTCAATGAGTTAGGATAATCCAACAAACATAGCAGTTGTTGGGCCAGAATTGTTAAAAGAAATGGAATATCAGATGACAAACACAAAACAAAATTTAAAAGCTGCCCAGGATAGGCAGAAAAGTTATCTAGAAAAGAACAAAGTTTTTAGAGATTTTAAAGTGGGAGAACATGTGTTTTTGAAAGTGAAGGAAAAGAGAACCTCGCTAACATTAGGAAGTTTCTCGAAGATGGCAACGAGATATTGTGAGCCTTTTGAAATATTAGAAAAGATAGGGCCAGTTGCATACATGCTAACATTTCCTGCATCCATGAGAGTGCATACTGTATTTCATGTGTCATTGTTAAAGAAATATTTGTCTGACCCTAACCACATAATTGATTGGAATGTGATCCAGGTGGAGCACGAAGGGGATTTCCGGGTGGAACGAGTACACATTATGGATAAGAAATTAAAAGTGATCATAAACAATGCCATAGGGTTTGTAAAGGTTCAATGGACCTACTACGGTCCCAAATATGCTACATGGGAGCATGAAGAAAACATGTTGGAAAAATACCCACAAGTTTTTGACAGTTTTGAAGAAAACATAATGCAAGACTCCTAGTCAACTGCGCTAGGAACCTTGATAAAAGAATGACTCATTCCTTAGGTTATCCCTGATAAACGAATGATGCATTCCTTGGGTCAACGAGTGGAGAGGAACATGAGATTTTGGTTGGATTTGTTGTTGGAGTTGTTAAATTGCATAATTTTATTTCTAAGTATTAAGTTGAAAAAGGTTTTAAATTTTTCTTGATACTGATTCACCCCCCTCTCAATATCAACAATTAACTTGTGAGGCATTTTCTAGGACCTAAATGACATTTTTATCCAATTTAAACCCATAGGAACAGGTACACTTTATTTCTTCATATCAAAAAAAAAAACTTGGAGAGATTTATCCAATGAGCTAAAAGGATTTTGGCACCGGATTTACTTTTGGAGGGCATAACTCCATGCTTAGAAGTTCATTTGGGGCATAAGAGTAGTCGCTAGATGGAATGGCATAAGTGATGAAGAAATAACATATATTGTAATGGATGGAATGTTTTATGATATGCATGTTTATAACAGTAATTATTACATGCACATTTCTTGCAAAATTAGAGGTACAGGTAAGTAACTTTGGTTCTTATATGAGGACTAGATCTATGGAATATGCTCAATGATCTTATAGCCATGAGGAAGAGATCATTGGTATGCATGTCAGCACCGAGAATGTTGAGACATGGTCAAATGGAAGAAGAGATAGGGAGGAGCTTGTGACTATGAGAATCCTGCATAGAGAAGTGCAGAGATATAGATATGGTAATGAAAGGATTATGAAGGCTCAAGAAGAGATACTTTAGAGCTTATACATGTTTCATAAGAAAGTCAACAAGGACTCTGGAACCAAGCAAGAAACTAGTGCCAAACAAGTGTTAGCATCAAGATTCCATATAAAAATGGACAATCATGGAAATGATAGGCATTCAAGAAGCAGGAGCAAGCATCATCACTCTCCAAGGCAATCCACTAGAAAAATTCATGTAAGTTCAAGGCCAAGGAGAAGCTCAAGCGCGTCTTGTTTTAGGAGGCAAAGGAGAAGGCCTAAGGTAGACATCTTGCAAGGTGAGTTCAAGAAGATTAAGCCATCGACTTTCACTGGTGAGCACACGAAAGGAGAAGAGGTTGAGGCCTAGTTGTTTGAAATGATGAAATGTTTCTAGCTGCATGATTACTCCTCATAGGTAGAAACTACAATTTCCACCTACCACTTGCAAGAAAAGGCAGTCATTGGTGGGATCAACTTAGGCAAGCCAAGAAACTTGATGAGAAGAGGATCTCATGGAGGCAGTTCAAAGGATATTTCCAAGAGAAATATTTTTCCAAGCAATATTATGAAAGAAAGATGAAGTAGTTCTTTGAACTCAAGTTGGAAACCATGACAATGGACAAATACTAAAAGAGGTTCTTTGAATTGTTAAATTATATTAACTTCATCAAGGATGAGAAGGTCAAAATCTAAAGGTTTCTAAGTGGGTTACCCTACCTCTATAGTGACAAGATACAATATGATAACCCCAAAAATTTGGAGGAAACCATAAGGAGAGAAAGGCATCTTTATGAGCAAAGCAAAGGAAGGCCAGTTTTCCAAAAGCCTTGGAATGACAAGATGAAAGGGGAAAAAGATCAAAGACAGGAATATTTTAAGCCACCCCTTTCCAGGAATAAATCCCAAGCAAATCAACAAGGTCAACCATCCCAAAATGAGCACAAGAATGCAAATTCATTTGGGAAGAGGCCAAGGAAACAGCCTATACAATGTTGGGGATGTGAGGGAAATCACTTATATAGGAACTTCCCTCACAAAGGGGAAATAATGATGATTGTCCACAACATTCAATAGGCTGAAATAGTGGAATACATGGGAGGAAACATGCCAAGGATTTATGCAGCCTTGGACAACAAACAAGCAGAATATCAATACCCCATTATCGAAGTGGAAGGAAATATTGATAACTAGCCCATAGAATTTTTGATTGATTATGGAGCTAGCCATAGTTACATAAATGCTAACATTGTTGAAATATTTCACTTGCAAATAAGTAAGCATAAGAAATATTGGTTAGATCAGTTAGCCACCGAGGCTAAGAGAAATATCAATGAGTTGGTTAAATATTTTCAAATAGACATGAATGGACTCAACATAACATTGTTGAAATATTTCACTTGCAAATAAGTAAGCATAAGAAATCTTGGTTAGTTCAATTAGCCATAGGAGTTAAGAGAAATATTGATGAGTTAGTTAAAGATTGTCAAATAGACATGAATGGACTCAACAAAAACGTGGATGTAAACATCATACCATTGGATTCATATGATTTTCTAATTGGCATGGATTGGTTGGAAAAACACCATGTTGTCCTAGACTTTTATAACAAGACAATCACATGTCTTGATGAGGAAGGGAAGCAAGGAAAGATTCAGGTCATTCTGAGAGTTGTAGTTGTTAGAGATATTTGAGCTATGCAGTTAAATAAGAGTTTCAGGCAAGGATGTCATATTTTTGCAGCCCACATGGAAGAGACAGCCAAAGAGAAAGTGGAAAACATTGAAT
Source organism: Picea abies (assembly GCA_900067695.1). NCBI lineage: Eukaryota > Viridiplantae > Streptophyta > Pinopsida > Pinales > Pinaceae > Picea > Picea abies. Next base: position 3,505 of record CBVK0103140405.1, read on the forward strand.
ACCATCTAGTCTTGAGGGATTTTGAAGATGTTTTTAGAGAAACTATGGGATTTCCACCAAAGAGAGACATCAATTTTTCTATTGATTCGGTGACAAGATTTGACCCAGTGTCCAAGAAACCTTACAGAATGGGCATGCCGGAATTGAAAGAGTTGTGTATGCAACTTGAAGAGTTGTTAAAGAAGGGGTATATACACCCAAGTGTATCACATTGGGGAGATCCAATTCTTTTTGTGAAGAATAAATATGGAACCTTAAGGTTGTGTATTGATTTCAGATAACTTAATAAGGTCACCATAAGGAACAAGTATCTTTTTCCAAGAATTGATGATTTGTTTGACCAAACGAAAGGTGAAAGAATATTTTCCAAGATTGACTTGAGATCAGACTATCATCAAGTGAGGATTAAGGAAGGAGACATAAAAAAAAAAACATTAAGGACAAGATATGAGCATTACGAATTCACGGTAATACCATTTGGACTATCAAATTCCCCAACAGTTCTTATGTTCCTGGTGAATGGAGTGTTCAGGGAGTACCTAGACAAGTTTGCAATTATGTTCCTAGATGATATACTTATATACTCTAAGTCGGAAGAGGAACATGAGAAGCATTCAAGAATGGTGTTGCAAGTTTTAAGAGAGCATAAATTGTATGCTAAGCTAAGTAATTGCATTTTTTACCAAAAGAAGATTCACTACTTGGGGCATATATTTTCAGCAGCAAGGATAGAAGTTGATCCTGAAAAGATAGATACCATTAGAGGATGGTCATCACCAAAGAATGTGACAAAAGTTAGATCATTCATGGGTCTTTTCGGTTATTACCAAAGATTCATAAAAGGATTCTCAAAGATTGCAAATTCAATCACTTATTTGCAAGAGAAGGGAGTGAAGTTTGATTGGACTTCCAAGTGTGAAGAAAGCTTTTAGCAATTGAAGGAAATATTGACAAGTGTGTTGATCTTAAATATGGCAGATCCGAATGATAGTTTTTTTGTGTGCACTGATGCATGCAAGGAAGGGCTCGATGGGGTCCTTAGTCAAAAATATCATGCGGTATGCTATGAATCTACAAAATTAAAAGAGCATGAGAGGAATTATGCTACACATGACTTGGAGTTAGCATCAATTGTACATGCATTAGAAATGTGGAGACATTACCTCATGGGTAAGAAATTTGAGATAAGAACAGACCATTGTGGTCTGAAGAATTTGTTTGGATAGGAAACACTAAATGCTAGACAAACTAGATGGTTGGAATTTCTGAGTGAATATGAATTTGAAATTAAGCATATAAAGGGCAAGGAAAATCAAGTGGTTGATGCACTCAGCGGGAGAGGTCATGAAGTGCATATTGTAGTCATTAGCATGTACAGGACTGATCTAAAAGATCAAATTGTTGTAGTAACAAATTTATATCAACATTATCCAAAAGTAAAAGAGATATTACAACAAGGTAATTTTTAGCAGAAATTTAATTCTTATGAGTTAAAAAAAGATGGAGTTCTCATGTACAAGGGAAAAGTATATGTGTTGAATTATAGTGAGCTGGAAAATGTAGTTCTGAATGAAATGCTTAATGTTCCATATGTCAGGAACCCAGGATATCAGAAAATAATTGCAACTGTAAGAAGCCAATATTTTTGGTCAGGAATAAATAAAGAGGTGGATAATTACATAGCCAAATGTCTAGAATGCCAAAAAGTGAAGATTGACCATAGAAATCCAACCGGTTTGCTACAGCCATTGCCCATTCCAAAATGAAAGTGGAAAACTGTCACATTTGATTTTATTACAAAGTTTCCCAGAACAAAGTAGCAACATGATTCCATCATGGTGGTGGCAGATAAATTGATTAAGGAAACACATTTTATTCCAGTAAAGATTACACACAAGGCAACAAATATTGCAGAAATATATATGAAAGAAGTTGTCAAGCTACATGGGAGTGCCTAAGGAAATAGTTTTAGATAGAGATACAAAGTTTACTTCCAATTTTTGGAAGATTTTCTTCAAAGGATTTGGGAAAATTTAAATCTCAGTAAACGTATCATCTAGAGTCATATAGACAAACATGGACGACCAACAAAATAATTGAGGATGTGCTCAGAATGTATGTGATGGATCGACCATCAAAATGGGAAGATTATATCCACTTAGTAGAGTTTGCTTACAATAATGGGTACTAGGCCTCATTGAAAATGAGTCCATTTGAAGCATTGTATGACATAAAATGTAACACACAAGTAAGTTGGGATAACCCAGCAGATAGAGCAGTTGTTGGGCCTAAATTGTTGAAGGAAATGGAAGAGCAAATGGAAAAGATAAATCATAATTTAAAGGATTCCCGAGATAGGAAGAAAATGTATGTGGACAAGAAAATAATGTTTAGAGATTTTAAAGTGGATGAACATGTGTTTTTAAAACTGAAGGAAAAAATAAGTTTGTTAATATCAAGAAGTTTCCCAAAGTTGGAAACAAGATATTGTGGGCCTTTTGAAATATTAGAAAAGATAGGTCCATTTGCATACATGCTAGCATTTCTCGCATCCATGAGAGTGCATAATGTATTTCATGTATCATTATAAAATAAATATGTGTTTGACCATAACCACATAATTGATTGGAATGTGATCCAGGTGGAGCACGAAGGGGATTTCCGGGTGGAACGAGTACACATTATGGATAAGAAATTAAAAGTGATCATAAACAATGCCATAGGGTTTGTAAAGGTTCAATGGACCTACTACGGTCCCAAATATGCTACATGGGAGCATGAAGAAAACATGTTGGAAAAATACCCACAAGTTTTTGACAGTTTTGAAGAAAACATAATGCAAGACTCCTAGTCAACTGCGCTAGGAACCTTGATAAAAGAATGACTCATTCCTTAGGTTATCCCTGATAAACGAATGATGCATTCCTTGGGTCAACGAGTGGAGAGGAACATGAGATTTTGGTTGGATTTGTTGTTGGAGTTGTTAAATTGCATAATTTTATTTCTAAGTATTGTGATGTAAATTTGCATATATATATATATAGTGCACTAAGGGTGTCACACAATTGTAGGGGAGGTGGAATGTAACATCCACACTATAATCCTCGATTTAATTAATGATTATGTAGATATAGTGCATGGCGAACATGGACAAGAGATGGGGGCTGGATTAATCCACAAGAGGGGGGAGTGTCTAGGATAATGACCAAGAGGGGTACAAGGGGGGAATTACCCATGTCTATTAATTCAACTCATTTTCCTAAATTTTCTATTTGTATATGAACCTTCCCATTTATGATTGAGTGTTCCCAAATCAGATCATTGAAAACATGTAAGAGGGTATGTGTGAGTGGTCACATCCCAAAGTTATTGGGAACATGGTGGTTGAGTAAAATAAACTTGGGGAATAGTGTGATTCAAGAAAGGAAATCCAAAGAGAGAAAATTCGTATGGGTTGGTACAACAATTTTAGCTAGTCAAGTTTTGTGCATGGGGAGCAAGGGAGCGAGAAATAAAGAGAGCTTGGAGCTAGTGTATCCATGGAGGGAGAATTCTAGAGCATGATGGAGCATAATTGGAGAAAATTGGAGTTGGAAAACTGAAGAGCCAGGTTTTCAGGCCTGAAGAGTGAAATCCTATTTGAGTTTCACTAAAAAAACAAGTGTTTACTATTGGTTTGCTGATAGTTTTCCTAGCAACAATTTTTCTTGAGTTCCCAGCTGAGAGATTCCTAGCTGCCTATGCCAGAAAGACCCTGATAAATGAATGAGATGCCCAAGGGAATGAGATCAGTGAAGGGGTACATTCCTTGGGTTGTTCCCAGCTGAGAGATTCCTAGCTGCCTATGCCAGAAAGACCCTGATAAATGAATGAGATGCCCAAGGGAATGAGATCAGTGAAGGGGTACATTCCTTGGGTTGGATAGGTAAAGAGGAAGAGAGTTGGTGGAAAATTAGGATAGATGTAGGAGAATATCAGTTGGGTTGTGAGTTCTATGAGCTGTGAGTGGACTATGAGAGACCACCCTCTTTTGTGAATTACTAGCCTCATATCGGGGGTGTATGGATGTTGATATTTGGAATAATAAGTCTATGTTTGGGTGGGATGTCTATCCCAAGTATATGATTGAACAACTCTTTTTTAAAGATACGTGTTTTATCTTGTTGCTGAGTTATTTACACGTGTTGTTGCTGTGCATGAACTCTGTATAAATGAGAATGATTTACATGTTGTTGTAATGAGTTGTTTATCTGCATTTCATCTTGATTATTAACATGTTGTAGATGCTTCTATTTTATGGTTACATATAGTAGCTAAATCTTTTTTAATTCGTAGATGAAAGCTACAAGAAATGAGTTAATTGTAAATGGATTAAATTAGTTAGCATAAATTTCATTTTTATGCATATTCCACACCGTAATGTCCCTCGGTTGGGATGGGGAATGTTACACCATTGGTTGATATTTTACAAGTTTATTTTGAGGCAGAGGTACAATTTAGTTATATTTTTAAATCTATTTTTGGAGCCTAGACTCAATTTATAAATTATTTTGTAATTCTCATTTTTTTCCATATTTGTGGGATGCTTTGTTACAATAAACTTTTGGAGGAACTTAACTCATAAGCTGATCCTCATGCTTTGGTTAAATGATCTTTCTTTTGAATGGTATAAAACATGGATTATAAATTTGAGCATCTTTGGTATCTTAAAAATATGAGATGGATTTTCTGTGAAGATCCTTGATGGGTAAAAGATTTTAGATCATAAGTTTAGTATTATTTGGCATAGAACTGAGACAATCTAGTTTCAAATGGCTATTTTCATGGAATGAATTGACCAATCAATCAAACAAATTTATTTATATTTGTTTAAAGTAGGATGTGGGTTCTATGAACAAATAGAAAGTATAAGACATTTTTTGTGATTGTATGGTTGCTACTAGTTTTTGGAAGAAGGCCCTTGATAGGAAAATTAAATGTTCTTCTTTTATTGAGTAGAGGTCTAATCTACTTGTATAAGACATTTTTTGTGATTGTATGGTTGCTACTAGTTTTTGGAAGAAGGCCCTTGATAGGAAAATTAAATGTTCTTCTTTTATTGAGTAGAGGTCTAATCTACTTGTTCATTTCATTATCAACCTGGGGATTTGTGTGCTTATTAGATGTTGTGCAATACATATGAAATAATAATATTGATTATTTACTCTAATTGATCAAATTCGCTTTACTTTCTAGAACACCATAATTTATTCTAATTAAAACTTGAAACTATATACTACAATAAACTAGATAACTAAATCAAATTAGTAAGCTAAGGAAACCAGTGAGCTACAACAAATAAATGAAATATTTAGTACAAAATGATGAACCACACAAAATTAATTTCCTATCTAAGAAGAATACAAAATAAAAAAATTGTATGCTACATGAAACTTTTAACAATTGCTACAAAAAATACTTACAAAAAAGGAAGTGATTTTCACATATAAACAATTGATTTGCACATAACCATGGTTATATCTATAAGCAAGAAAACAAGAATAATAACTAATAAAACAACACACCTAAGCCAAGTGAGTAGGCCCTTCCTCCTCTAGAATAGGATAATGATAGTTTCTATAGTACTAACTTGGTTTTTGGCAAACACAAACAAAATGATTTCAATTTATCTATTTCAAATTGTAAAATAGTCAATCCTTTATTTCATTTCTGAATTCTATCTTATTGTCTTATGAGGAGTGATTCTCCTATATATATACATAGCAACAATATCAAACTATAAATGATCATAACTCTTATGCTAACAATGTCAACAATAAATTTATATTTTAAAACAATGTATTGATGCACTAGTTCAGTCATCAAGGATAACTGCACATATGTTTCTACAAAATTGTAGCATTTTCATTTATTCTCCAATTATATCTTAAAGCTCAAAATATAACATGTACTCTCTATTCACAACATCTTCAGATCTACTTTAACTATACATTGATGCTTCCACAACCTCAATATGTTTGAATGCACATAGTGTCTTCAATTCTTGTGCTAGTGTGGACGTTGCATGGCATATATGCAATCCTTGCTCATGTATATCTAGAGGTTCATGTTGTCATCTGAAATAATACTACAAAAATACCTTTATGGATCTTGAAGCAGAAAAATGCTAGTCCATACATTGGTAAAAATCTATGCAAACTTATGAAAAATATTCTAAGTTAAGCCATAGTTTAGAAAAACCTTACAAGAATCCTAAAAATTACCTTTATTACTCCTAATATGGATCTCATCATATCAATACGAAAGTATTATAAATATGGAGAAAAAGTAGGTGAATGAGAGGTAAAAATGGTGGATAAGATATGTAGATATACGTTAAAAAGATGTTGAATCATGACCTCGTCATCTCCCCCTTACTAAAGATGTTGCATGTCTCTTATGCAACCAATAAAATTTCCTCGGGGATTCCTGAATGTACGCCACTCCAATTGAATTCTAAATGAAAAAACTCAGTGTCTTCAAAATAACCTATTTTTTCTCAACTCGTACTCAGTTAGCAACTTCCTCATATTCATTCCACTAAAATTCAGTTTTGAATATTCTTGTAGGGAACTATAGAAGAGGAAAGTGGAATCTCATCCCTATCCACTTAGTGCCATTTCTCTTTAGAGAATTCATATAATACACTGATATTTCCAAAGAAATGCTGAACAATGGATATGTAGTAGGATCTTATTTTTTTAAAACAGGTGGCAGAGGATTGCATATCTCATGTGTAGCCAATAAACATTAAATGTCATATGTATGAATTATCTCCTCATGACTAGTGATGGCCAATATTTGACTGTTCCTCATTCTTGTTGTATTCCTATAATTATCCAAAAAATGTTGATGATCATTGATGATAATCATCAGCAGTGGATATTCATCCCTGGAAATCAAACTATAACTCATCTCTACTTTGTTGTGGAAGTCCCACTCTTGTTTCCACTAGATTTGATTGAAAAAAATGATGAAAAAACACTTAGTTGTACATCCCCAACATATGGGTTGGGTTTCCACCTAGAGTCTATCTATAACAAGAAAATGAACTGATATAGTTCACATAATAAATTATGCTCATGTGGTGTGGAAGATGAATAAATGAAAACAAAATCGTGTTTATCATATATCTCATTTAGTTGTCCTGCTGCTAATCTATGCAATATAAAATTAGTCCATTGCTCATGTAGGAATATAGAATAGATCCTAGAATGTGGTTTGCAAAATATTCCTTGTAATTCCAAGACATAGGCTCTTTGTACCTCTTCCTATCTAAGTTCTTCTTGCTCTTTGACTACTTCTAGTTTTTCCTTCCATTTATGTTCTTGAAGTAAATATTGATCAATCCACTTTCTTGCATTTGTTGAATGGTTTTCTGATTGGTATTCTTCTGAATGATACCCAAGTCATACAATTCTTCTTTTTCCCTCCAATGGTGAATATCAAAATTTAATAGGATGAAAGCACAGGTGTTTGTGATGATGTCATCCAATATCGTATTGAAAATTTTTTGAACACTCACAAGATTTTCTTCCACACCCTTAGGGATTGAAGTCGTATTAGGGGAAATTTCTTGATCAATAACATCCAAGAGAATTTATATATGTTGTGGTGTTGAAACTTGATGTTTGGATGTATATTTAAGAAGTATTTTCCTCAATTTTTAATTTTGCACTTTCAATTTCTTATTTTCCCTAATTAATTTTGCATATGTAGGTTTTATTGGCCACAAATGCTTGGAGAATTTAGGAATTTTGGAAAGCTTAACTATTTTTATTTTTACTGAACTGTGGGATTCATAAAGTTTCTTTCCTTTGTTATAAATTGAGTGGACTAGTATTACTCCTACATTGCGTCCATAGAAAATTTATTTGTTTCTTCAACTAGGGCTTGCTCTACAAATTCTTATAATGTTTCTTCAACCAATGCTTGTTTTGTTTCAGTAGAAGATATATCTTCTATAGAAATGATTCCTATTTTCTTTGTGGATTTAATGCTATTAATAAGATGTGTATATTGAGTTGAAGAAGAAGGAGAAGTTGAGGGCTAAGTTATTTGATGTCTTGATCACCTTGGTTTAGAAACCCTAGTTATGACTGATAATTGTTGTGGGACATTAGGGTTATATTGAACTAGATTTCATGTTATGAAGGCATCCCATGACCTGATACTCTTCATTAATTTTGTGATAAACAAGTTTATGATACCATGATGGTATAACCCTATTTTAGGATTTCTATCCCTATGCACAATGGAGACCATCTTGGTGAGGATTTTCCATAAAAAATTAGGCAAGTTAATATATTCTTGATCCTTGATTTGTAACAACAACCTTATATGATAGTTGAAGATTAGACTGAAACGTCCCTCACATGTTATACATTTTTGAAAGAAAATTTCTACCTCCTTCCATGGGGAAACGATGAGTTCCCTTGGCATGCCTCTATTCCAATCTTGAACTTGTGAATTTATGGAAACAAATTTCTACTAGGATTTTTTCAACATTTATCTACTTTTAAACCACCTTTCATCTATATGTTGAAGACATGTAGCTTGTGCAATGGAATTCTTTGAAACAGATATCGAAAATCCTTGAACATGAGCGTGGGTGCCATAAAATTTTTTGAGGAAACTTGAGGGAAACTTGCTGGTCATAACCTTGGAGTCTTTTGGAATAAAAAATCCAATTAAACTAGGAAACAAATTCCATAACTGTAGCATTTGATACCATAATTCCAATATCGACTAGTTCCTGGTTATTTTTTATGCCCCCCATGGCTTGATAAATTTCCCTGAGAGACCAAGAGAATAAGAAACTAAGAGAGCATAGAGACTTGAGAGATCATAGTGACTGAGAGTGGAGTAACTAAGAGTGCCATGAGATCAAAAAATCTGTGCACTCGAAGTACAATGTGGTTAATTCAAATTGGATAGGATTGATGATGATTTAATGAAATAAATAGGTGTGATGAATGCAATGCAATCATAGTTTTTTTTTGGGTTTTAAATGGCTACAATTTCAAATTTTTGGGACACATGTGGTTAAATGGTGGATATTCTATGGATTTTCTCATAACTTAAGTAGAATATGTAACATATCAAAAGGTACGAGTAAACCATAGTGGAATGACAAATAGATTTGGCAAATGAACATTGCCAAATAATATATGAAATTGCATAACAATTCTCCTATTGTTTGACAAAGAGGGATTATGATATGGAATGAGATTAGACAATAAATAAATAACCTTTTAGGAAACCATTACAAGATATTTCCAAGATTATATTAAAATTTAAAATAGATTCATACATTACCTAGTATCTTTACTCATGCAGAACTTGTGAGGTAGTATTCAATGTAGAAACCATATTGAAAACTCCTATAATTCAACAAGATTTTTTATTTTTATTTTTTTGACAAAAGAACTACTGTTTTATTACCTTGGTGATGTTGGATAGTTGTCTATCATTGATGTCAACCCTTGGAGAAGTCCAGAATCCCTAGATATGTGGTTGATATTGATGGTGATTTAGTTTTCATTGATGGAGTGGTTGATGTTAGTAGATGTGTTGGGTGCATTTGATGAAGTTTACATGAAGCCCCAGAGGTGTGGTTATGGTACCCAAAGTTGATTGAGGAATATGGAAATGAAATACAATGTAAATGTAGGTGATACATTCATAGATGGATAGTCCTTGTCATTTTGTTTTCAGTGATAGGTGGTATGCCACATGGCTCCTCATGGTTAGGGAGATTTGGCCTTGTGAAGTTGGAAGCCCCGAAAAATGGTCAAGAATCCCCTAGTTGGTTACAAGTCAATTAATGAATGGGTAAAGTTGTTGTGACAAGAAAGTACTAGAGTCCCTAAGATTAAAGAAATGGGTTACTTTGAAAAAGTATATAAACACCTCAAGGAGTCTCTCATAAATACACACACACTTACATTGAATATATATCTTGTGAGAATTTTATGGTCTAGTATTTTGGTCTATTGGTGAATTTGATGACAAGTATGAGGAAACAAAGAAAGTGTGAGGAAAGAGAGAACATTTTGGAGCTGAAGAGTGACAGGGTTTCTGTAAAACCCTAATTTAGCTGGACCTCACATGTCAAGCATATGGTGTCTCATGAGGCACCCCCATTGGTTGCCTAAGGCATGCCACACAAGGCCCCATGTGATAGGTAGTCTTTGTCCCATGAGGACATGACAAAATTGGGGAAATGTTGGTACCAGGTTGCTGAAGGATGTTGGAAGGGTTAGATGTTAGTGTTACAGTACAATAGGTCAACTACAAGTCACATGTATGCTTATGTGATTATATCTTATGCTTGGTGATGGTATGGTACATGCTTGAGAGGCATGTGTTGTTGATGCATCATATATCTCGGTGATAGTGGTATGGTACATTGAGTAGTAATACATCTTGGTTGTATTGATATCTTGGTAGTTGGTTTGGTTACATGGTGATGATGTTATGGTACATGTTTGAGGCCTATTCTTGGTATGGTCTCGAAGCATTTCCACATGGTGTATGGTTGTCATTGATATTGATACATTGTTGAGAATTACACTTGGTATATGATAAAATATGTATGAGATATATCTCTTGGTGAAGTTGGTACTTAGTTGAGGTACACCATTGATGGTACTTTATTGATATATTCTATGGTACTTGGTGTATGGCATGATTGAGTGATATGGTATATGGTTGAGATACATTGTTGGTACATGGTATGGTACATGTGTTGATGTACATGGTTGATACATGTTATGGTACATGATTGGTACTTGGTGTGGTGTTGATGTACATGGTTGATGGTTGACACATATGATACAGGTTATGGTGCATGGTTGATGCAGTTGTTGTGGTACACAATTGATTTTTGGTATGGTACAGGTTGATGGTTTGGTACATGCTTAGTAGAGGAATGTGTTGCTGATGTTGGAAATATAGTTGAGAGATGTCCTTGGTATATGATCCATGTGAGAGGATCTGGTTGAGTATAGGTGACAATGATAGGTTGGATACAATGACAGTGATAGGTTGATAGGTTACAGGTTGATGTGACAATGGTAGTGACAATTTGGTATACACTTATATTTCAGGGCGACATGACGAGGTAAGGAAAGGGGTGAGAGATGTCCTTGGTATATGATCCATGTGAGAGGATCTGGTTGAGTATAGGTGACAATGATAGGTTGGATACAATGACAGTGATAGGTTGATAGGTTACAGGTTGATGTGACAATGGTAGTGACAATTTGGTATACACTTATATTTCAGGGCGACATGACGAGGTAAGGAAAGGGGGTTGTACCCTCCTTCTGGTTGGTGCTAGATAACATAGGGAGTTGGAGCTTCCCTCAGGTTGGAGGCTGAGAATTAGGGGGTTGTAGCCTCCTTATGGCTGGAGACAGAGAATTCAGGTATTTGTAGATTTCTTCATGTTGGAGCCTGGAAATAGGTGGTTGTAGCCTCCTTCTAGTTTTAGCTGGAGAATTGGGAAGTTGGTGCTTCCAATGAATGTATTATTTTATATAGTAGGTTCCTTCAGGTTGGAGCCTGAAAATAGGAGGTTGTAGCCTCCTTCTAGTTTTAGCTGGAGAATTGGGAAGTTGGTGCTTCCAATGAATGTATTATTTTATATATAAGAAAGCATTCAGTGTTTTTCTCCCAATTGGGTTTCCACATAAATTCTGGTGTACTGTTTACTTGATGTGATGTTGATGTGATGCTTCTTATGTTTATATGCTCATGATACACTGATGATATATTGATGATAAACTAATTATATACTACTGATTAAGTTGAATTTTATATATTGTGGTTAAAAGTGGTAAAAGTGCTCATGCCGATTCACCCCCCTCTCAGTATTCCAACAATTGGTATCAGAGTAGGTTCCTTCAGGAAACAATTTAACCATTGATGATAAACTAATTATATACTACTGATTAAGTTGAATTTTATATATTGTGGTTAAAAGTGGTAAAAGTGCTCATGCCGATTCACCCCCCTCTCAGTATTCCAACAATTGGTATCAGAGTAGGTTCCTTCAGGAAACAATTTAACCACTGGAAGGTAGATCATGGAAAGAAACATTATGTATAAGAATGGAATACCACAGTTTGATGGAAAAAACTATGCTTTATGGACCAAAATAATAAATACATATGTACAAGCACAAGGATTTGATGTTTGGAAATCAATAGTAGATGGATACAAAGAGCCTACCACTACCCCGAGAGATAACTATGGAAATAAAATCAGTCAAAAAAATTCAAGGGATAAAAATGTTATCCTGAATGGTCCGGTTGATTCAATATATGTCAAGCTTATGCATTGTGATTTTGCAATGTAAATTTGGGACAAACTTCAGAACATTTATGAAGGAGATGCCAAAGTCAAGGAAGCCAAGCTTCAAACTTATAGAGGTCAATTTGAACTTTTGAAAATGAAGGAAGATGAAAACATTACAACCTACTTTTTACAAGTTGATGAAACAATGAACACAATAAAGGATTAGGAGAAGAAGTTGATGAATATATAATTATTTAGAAGTTACCAAGATCTCTTCCAATGAGATTTGATCCTAAGATTTCATCACTAGAACAAAGAGCATATCTGGGTACGATAAGCATGGATGATCTACATGGAATATTTACAACTTATGAAATGAGAACAGTACAGGAAAATCCGTCCATGAAAGAAGTATCTTTTAAAACATCCAAAATGATAAAGAATAAGAAAAATCCTGAGTCAAAGCCAAGTTGCAGTTGTAGTGATGATTCATGTGAAGATGAATAAATAGCCAACTTCGTAAGGAAGTTGAAGAGAGGAATCAGAAAGTACAAAGGTATGCATCCCTTAAAATGTTTTAATTGTGGTAAAATTGGTCATTTTGCAAATAAGTGTCCTTATGCTAAAAATTCAGATAGTGATGAAGAGGAATATCCCAACAAAGAAAATAAATATCAAAAGGGAAATGGAAAATATAAAAGCAAAGTATTCAAGAAAAATATATACTCAAGAGAAGAAAATTCTTCATCTGATGAAGATGGTGAAATCGATAATGACTCAAAAAGAGTACTCTTTATGGCTATGGAAAATAAGAAAAGCGACAAAGAAGGTGAAGTGGATATTGAGGCAGAATTAATCAGTTATTTAATTGAAATGAGGAAAGAAAGGAAGAAAAACAAAGAAATCATCTCCTTAAAAACCTAGCTTGAATGAGGAAAGAAAAGGGAAGAAGTAATGCAGATCCATATAATAAAGAAAGAAAAAGAATGTGAGAAGCTTGAAAAATAAATCGTGATATTGAGATTTGAAGTTAACAAGCTTAGCAAGAACTTTAAGAGTTCTCAGGTGTTATAAAAAATTCTCAACAGTCAAAGGCCATACAATGACAAATATGAACTAAGATATAAGAATGTTCATTTTGAGGAAGGTTCAAGCTCCATGACAAAATAAATATAACAAGAGAGTTATGCAGAAGTTCTCAAAGGAAGGAATGATTGTCAACACAAATAAAAAATGAATGAATACAAAAGACCTTCTACATTCAGGTAGCAAAGAATCTTCAATAATTGTGAAAGAAACAACCAAAGAGAATATATTGATCAATCAAGGTAGGAATTCAAAAGGACTACACCACAAACAATATCATTCACTCCATGGTATGTAATTTTATTTTATGGTCATTGTTTTATTTGTACTAACTTTAGACATAAAGCTGTAGATTGCAGGGCTTATGAAAGAAATGATCGAGAAATAAATGCTTATGTGGCTCCACATAATATTGAATTTTACAAATGCCATAACTATGGGCACATAGCTAGAAATTGTAGAAGCGTGATAGGGCCTCCCATGAAAGAAAAAACTGATGACATATATGAGAGGGCTTGGAGAATAAGACAAAAAAAATAAGAGGAGGTAAATGAAGAATAGGTCCAAGGAATCATACTCATAGGATTTGCAGTAGCAAAAGATCATGATGAATTTACAAGCAAAGAGGAAAATGTCATAATTCAGTAAGAAAATGAAAAGAATGTTAGAATACAGGAAGACGATGAATCTACATATGAAGAGGAAGATTACTCCACATTAGAGTGGGTAATTTTATTATCCATCCAACTTGGAGACTCCCAATAAATATGAATATTGAATAGGGGGAGTCAGTGCAGTGGATACTATAGATTAGAGAACCATCCTTCAAGCAGTTTGAAGTGTTTGTAGAGACAGATTCAGAGCATCCAGATAACATAAGTATAGAGTGACAGATGGGTCAACATTGTGGATAGTTGAGTAACAAAATTATGAATGGTTAATGACATATGGACAAGAGATGGATAATTAGTAGGTACATAAAACATGGGTGAGAGAATATGCATAGTAGTTATGCACAAAGATGGATACTTAGCAGGTACATATAACATGGGTCAGAGAAGATACATAGTAGTGCATATACAATTGGAATCAGTGGAATTAGTTGTAATCGATTGGTCACATAAAGGCAAACAATAAAAGGCACAACACAATAGAGAAAGAGAAATACTAAGAAAAAGATAAATCATCAAAAGAAAATCATTGAAAAATATGGTCAAATAAACATGACAAGTGAATGATGAAATTGAGTAATGAATGATTTTTATATATGTTAGAGAGTTACAAGAGGAAGCACCAATGGAAAATTAGCAAGCACTAGAAGAGAGGAAAATATACACTTACATGTAGCCCTACATTGATCTACACAACATCTTGTAGAGAAGTCAAGGGAAAATAAATCATTAGAGAAAGAGATTCATAAAGGAAGAATCAATAGCATGCAGACAGGGGGAGACATATCGACAAGGGGAGTTATCCTTTTAAACATGATGTCAAAAGAGAAGAGAAAGAATAAAGGCATGGAAACAGAGAGAAAGAACATAACCATGAATATAGGGGGAGAATTCTCTATGAGAGAGACCCTTTTTCATTGATGTCAAAGGGGGAGAGTGAGAAACATTGATGAGGATAAATGGTCATAGAGAGAGCATGAGTATTAGTGTTTCCATCAATGTTGGTGTTTCCATCAATGCCAAAGGGGGATTTTGTTGGATAGTTGGTTTGGAAAGTTGGTTGTCATTGATGTCAACCCTTGTAGAAGTTCAAAATCCCTAGAAATGTTATTGATATTGATGGTGATTTAGTTGTCATTGATGGAGTGGTTGATGTCAATAGATGTGTTGGGTGCATTTGATGAAGTCTACATGAAGCCTGATGTCAATAGATGTGTTGGGTGCATTTGATGAAGTCTACATGAAGCCCTGGAGGTGTGGTTATGGTACCCAAAGTTGGTTGAGGAATATGGACATGAAATAAAGTGTAAATGCAGGTGAGACATTCATAGATGGATAGTCCTTGTCTTTCCATTTCTAGTGATATATGGTATGCAATGTAGTTCCTCACAGTTAGGGAGATATGGCCTTGTGAATTTGGAAGCCCCGAACAATGGTCAAGAAGTCCTTCATTGGTTACAAGTCAATTAATGAATGGGTAAAGTTGTTATGAAAAGAAAGTACTAGAAGCCCTAAGATTAACGAAATAGGTTACTATGAAAAAGTATATAAACAACTCAATGAGTCTCTCATAAAGACACACACACTTACATTGAATATCTATCTTGTGAGAATGTTATGGTCTAGTATTTT
>CBVK0103140446.1:0-27402 GCA_900067695.1 Picea abies
CAAAGGGATGTTGTAGGTATGGTATTGAAAGTACTGGGGATGAGCACAAACGCTCCTTCAAGTCATTGAAGGATTGTTGTTGGGACATGCCCCGCACAAATTTTCCTTGCCTCCACCCCTGGTTACTTGGTTGAGGGCCCATGTGATATGATAGAATCCCAACACAAACTTGCGATAGAAATTGGCAACGCCCAAGAAGCTCCAAAGTTCATTGAGTGTGTTTGGGGCTGGTCAGTCATGAATGACATAGATCTTGGTTGGATCCACATGCACCCGATGTTGATCAATGATGTAGCCTAATTAATGGACCCTGTCTATTATGAAGGATCATTTTTCCAAGTTTGCATATAGTTTGTGTTTCCGTAGGATGTGCAGAACCTGCTGAATCTGCTGGAAGTGTTCCACCCAAGTCTTGTTGTAGATGAGGATGTCATCTAGATACACCACTGCAAAATTATTTTTGAAAGGTCGTAGGATATTTTCCATCATCCTCGTCTTGTTGTAGATGAGGATGTCATCTAGATACACCACTGCAAAATTATTTTTGAAAGGTCGTAGGATATTTTCCATCATCCTCATAAAATTTGTTGGAGCATTTGTCAAACCAAAGGGCATGACAAACCATTCAAAAACACCTTATTTTGACTTGAAGGTAGTCTTCCATATATCTATCTGTTCTATTGGGACCTAGTGGTAGCCAGACTTCAGATCAATCTTATTGAATTATTTGGCTCCCGTGAGCTGATCAAGGAGGTCGTCGATTTGGGGAATCGAGTACCTATTTCACAATGTGATTTTATTCACGTCCTGCTAATCAATGGAGAGTCACCAGGTCTCGTCTTTCTTCTGCACCAACATGATTGGGCTCCCACAAGGAGATGATTTGGGATGGATGTGCCCCTTTTGGATCAATTCTTGGATATTCCTATTGATCTCCTCATTTTCTAATAGAGAGTGACAATAGACTGACCCATTAGGTAGGGGTGCACCTGGAGTCAGATCAATGGGATGATTGACATGGCAGTGCATAGGTACCTCGGTAGGAGAGGAGAATATATTTGAGTATTCTTCCATGACCTTATCCACTTGATTCTATTTTGTGGAGAGATAGATTGTGGAGGACCTAAATGTGGCTGTGATATTTTGCTCACTCTGAGATAAAATCACGAACAAGACAAATTTCCTGGTCTGAGAGATGAATTTCCTACATTGTTTAGAAGAGATCAAGGAAATACCACTAGGAGGGACTGCCTCAGGTATCCTACACAATTTCCTTTTCAAAGTAAAAATAACACTACGAGGCCTAGACTCATAGACAACATGACGTTTCCATAAATAAGGTTGGCCTAAAAGAACATTACAAAATTTGATAGGAGAAAAATCACACAATACATCATATTTGAAGGGCTTGATGTTGTATGAAGGTCGACATTGTTGGCTGACATGGAGATTGATTCCTTGGCAGAGCCATCCAATGGTGTAGGTTTGTGGGTGTGGTGTTTTCGGCAGGGCCAACCTCTTGACAACCTCTGCTGATATGAGGTTATTCTGGCTACCTCTATCAACAACAAAGTGCATTGGGATACCTTTTACCCACATTTGTGGATGGAATAGGAACTCTCCTTCTTCTGGCTCATTTGGTTCACTAAGATGGAGCTTTGTGGTAGCAACGGTGTAACTAGGTTCTACGTCAATAATTTGTCTTCCCCTTTCTGGTTCTGAATCAGAGTTAGAACCTGCACCTGATTCATAGGCTTTCACTTCAGCCACCAACATTTTCTTTGAGAGGAAATCAACAGTGTTATGCTAAGGGATCTTATGCAAGTCCCAACACTTCTTGGTATCTTTCTTTGTCTTTCGTATGTCCTTCTTTTCTTGTGCCTTGGACTGGTTATCTTGATAATGTTCATCTTTTCTCTGTCGTTTGTTTTGTGGGTTGGGGCCCCCATTTCCTGGCTTTTTTTGTGTGGAATTCCCAGGCCCAAATTGCCACATCTTTTGTTTGAGATTTTTCTTGATTTTGATAGCATATCGGCAGGTCACACCCAAGGAAGAGATGTCCAGAAATACCATTTTGGTATGGATGTATCTATGTAGAGCACCATGATACTTGAGCATCAAATGTCTCTCTGAATATTTGATACCTATATTTGTGTGCAAGGTATGGAAGATATTTGTGAACTCTCATACTGCTTGGTCTCTTTCTAGCGGCAGTGTGGTCCATTTGGTATACAATTCCTCATAACTTTCGACAGGGTAGTATTGTACCTTAATAGCAACCCTGAAGGATTCCTAGGTGGTTGCGACTGCAAATAATGAGGGTTCCTTTGTTTCCTTTCTCTCACATAAATTTTCCCACCAATATTTGACATGGGGAACATATTTGAGGAGTGAAAAAGTAATATTTTATCTATTTGAAAATTTATGGACAGAAACATACCCTTCTAGTAGATTCAACCACTTGTCTACAACATCTGCATCTATCTTGTTATCACTATAACAATTTTTATGGAATCCAAGTTCCGGGACTTAGCGAGAGGCTAAACTGATGCAGAGGCATGATAAACTGGGGGACGGGGCCATATCTAGTGGAAGGAGGCTAAGTCTAAAGAAAGTGAAGATTTGATGGGACCCAATGGACCATAGATCGTAATAATTGAAGATCAACGATCAAGGATCATTTTGGGCGGAGAACTAGCGTGAAGGTTAATTCTTGAAAGTAGGCCAAAAAGAAAATCAGGTTTTCAGATTGGGACCATGTGGTGCCACTAGGTGCATTTCGGGGAGATAAGTAGTTTATCCAAAACCACTTTGCTTCGTCCCCGAAATATGTTGTATATAAAGGAGTGGGCCCTTTTCATTATTTTATGTTTTTTCCAATCATTGGAACGTTGAAAGTTGGCGTGACTGCTCCATTCGAACTGAAGCTCAAAAATGCACTAAACTCATGTGTTTTCTAATCATTCGCAGGTATTTTTCATCGCTACCATGGACCCTATCATTTTTTATGTAGCAGAGAAAGATCCTTGCAAAACAAAGAAGCCCTAATTTATAGATATTCTGTTGTGTTAGACACCGAAATAACCATCTCACGCTTCTCTGTGTCCAGAGACAATTTGTCAGATAATATAGAGAGATAGATAGCCTTTCTCAAATCAGTCCAGGCCTCAATGGTCCCTTATGTCATCGAGGTTGCATTCCCTTTCCCAGAATTCATAGTTTGTGCGCAGAACAATATTCACAGGAAGAGAAGGTCCTCTTAAATAAATTAGGGTTGGATGTCCTCTGTAGAGTAGATATCATGTCAATTCGATACACCCTCAACATGCCAGAGTCCCCCTCCATAGTGTATGAACCCTTCAAGGAAGAAAATATAGTTAAGGTTTACATGGAATGTCCCCCCGAGGTCAAAAAACTATTTTTGCAGACAATTTCCAAACCCGAGCATTATTCTGAGAGTTTGTTCTTGCCAATGAATGTAAATGTCATGGTTATTGGAATCCAGTGGGCTTGTTCCATGCTCAATTAGATTTTGGGTTTAGATAATAAAAAATATGTAGTTGAGGTCATGTTAGGTTTTCTATTAACATTTTTCTAGTCAGAGTCCAGTCAGTTAGTCTGCATCAGCTTTGAAGGATTCATAGTTGATAATGTACACAAACAACTAGTGAATTTCAAGTCACCAAGGCACTTCAGGTATTACACATACTTGCTAAAGATGTTTCTGGAGACAAACAAGAAAGAATTCCCTAAAGAAACATTCATCTCAACTGAATGCAAAAGAATCACAATGCTCCTTTTTATAAATAATATCATGTCCAAATTTTATAGCTTGATCTTCAACACCATCCTGCCATGAGTCTTGGAGGACATGAAAGGTTATTTGCAACCAAATATAGAAAACAGAGTGGGATATTGGGTGTTGTTTATGCATTCTACAGTAATTTGGGCATATGGTTTTCAAGAGGCCCCCTATCTCCTTCCTGTTTTTCTGACACCTAGAGTCTTTGCTCTGGATTTTATTAGGAAAAGAATCATCTCAGAGACAAAAAATTTCTTGAAACTGAGAAAAGCATCCAACCTCAAATTCCCTTTCATCATAGGACCCTTTGTTGTATAAACTAGATCCTTCTTATCGCAAATCCAGACCAAACTCAGGGAGTTTGGATTTTCACAAATACAAGGGAGAAGATATGATCCACATCAGGTCATATCTAAAAGAAGATTGATGAACATATATTCCCCTTATGATCATGAGTATGTTGAAGGTTTTGACAAATTGGCAAATTTATAAACCTTTGTTGATATGGAAGCCATCTTGCAGATTGCTCAAACACAACAAGTAGGGCCAAACCTACAGCAGACTCAAACACAACAGAATCCACAAAATATGGTACTCAAAGTTTCCAAAGTAAGTGACTATAGAAAGAGAAGTAGTTTAGAGGCCCAAGGAACCAGTAGTCAACAGACTGCTCCCAAGAAAATTATGACCACACAATCACCACAGATAGTAGATTTGGAGGAAGAAGACCCTAAAGATCAAGTAAGTATGGATATGGTGGAGAGTGGCACCAACAAAGAATAAGATGGTAAAAGAGGTATGCCCCAAAGTGAAAGAAACTCAAGAGCTTTCATCAACAAAAAACACATTTTTGATAAAGCACCTAGAGTAGTCCTTCAATCCAAAGAAGATTTGGCAAAGAAATATGCTGAGAAAGGAATATTGGCCATGAGTGAAATACGAGAGTTGATCTCTGAGGTAGAAAATGTTTCTCAATATAGGTATTCTCATTTCATAGTCATGGATGTAGAGAAGAGGACACTCAACATAGCAGTTGCAGATGAGGATAAAGTGTCTGAGGTTAAACTGTATTATAAGAACATCATTGCCCCATATAAGGTGAAACTCCATACAAACACTAGCGACATGTTGTATTCAGATTACTTGGGTCCGAGCTTGAATATTTCGAGGCTGAAAACTCATGCACTTAAGTTGGAAGGATAGTTGAGACAAGATAAAACATCCAATAGATATTGGCAGACTCAAGTCAAGAGATTAGAATCTGAAGGCCCTCGGGGAGTGAAAGCTTCCTTAGAAGAGAAAGACACGTTGATTCAAAGCTTGAAGAAAAAACTAAATATTTCTGCCACAGAGCATCCAAAAACAACAGAGCCGATTTATCTAGAACAAGATAAAGATCCATTTCAACATGAAGCATTGAATTACAAGGCCAAAGTATTGCAATTGGAAAAAGAAAAGGTGAATTGGCCACAAGGACAGACAAAAGTATTGAACATGGTTGTAGTTGTACCTTGTAATATAGAAACTAGGCCAAGCACTAAAGGACTTGTCTAGGCTATGTCACAAGTTATCCTAAAGGTAGGAGAAATCAAAAGCCTTAAGGGAGATATAGAGAAGCTGTAGCAAGAAATAAAAATAAAGGATGAGAAGATGGCCCAGTTCCATAAAGAGACTCAAACTTTGCAGGAAAGAGTAGACAAGTTGAAGATAAGGTTGAAAGGAAAATGACTACTATAGGGAGCCCAACACGTCATCTAGGATTCCATTGCTTCTGAAGCTACCAAGTTCAAGGCGTACCTAAATTTCATAAATGACAAAGATAGCATGACCCTCATAGCCAAAATAAGGTGCATTGTTTTAAATGAGAGACTGGTGGAAAAACCTTCAGAGTGGGCCCAAAATGCTATAAATATGTTGAAATCCATTCCCACTACTGAACTTCAGACCATTGGGGTCAAGTACAGGACTACATTGATCATTTGGGATAGGAGGGTCATTTCCAATCCTAACTTGCTCAAGTCAATTCAAAGCAAGGTCATATAGATGGAGCAGAGTATAGAGGAATTCAAATATCTGTTTGAAGAGTTATTCATCATAGGCCTCCCACCATTTTTGGATGGAAAAGGAAAATTGTATGATCAAGAGGATTACAACTCTGACCTCACCCAATGCAGAATGGATCACTCCAAGTTTGAAAGCCTGGAGTAAAACTTGAAAGGAACGAACCTGGTGGAGTATTTGACCATGGATTTTGAGATCTTGAATCAGTTCAAGATAGTGAAGATCGGGCTGCCAACCATGAATTATGCCTCTTGCATTGACCTGGATATCCTTATCAAGGAAATTATGGACTACAAGATCCCTTCTAACTTGCAGTGGAAAGAGATAGTGTGGCTAGGCAGGACAAAATGCCGTTTCCTAGGAACTAGGAAATACCTTCAAAATGTCACCAAATTGGCAGATCTAACAGAGGATCAACACAAGAAATATGGCAAAGACTAAAGCTAAAGAGTCATAAGAATCAAACGTTGGTTCATGAAACGTTTTTGTCTAACCAATCATTGTAATCGGTTCCCATACCGAAACATTAAAATGTAATTATTGTAGATAGTTTTAGAAGTTGAAATGTTTTAGTTCAGCTATTGTAATATGTTTCTAATTGAAAGAAACTCGAATTGTATAAATTCTAGTAGTTCTGAATGTATTAATGTTGGAATAAGTGCAAGGGCACATTTTGCTTGTTTTTTGAACTCAATTGTAAATTTCTGGAGCTGAATTGAATACATATTCAAAATCTTTTGAAGACTCTCTGAAAAGATTCTAATGGCGGTGATATGATTTTTGTCTCCTCTCATTGTATGTATTTCCTGTGTTATTTAATTCCATTTTCATTGACGTGTGCTCTTCCGGTCTAAGCTTCTGAATGTATTAATGTTGGAATAAGTGCAAGGGCACATTTTGCTTGTTTTTTGAACTCAATTGTAAATTTCTGGAGCTGAATTGAATACATATTCAAAATCTTTTGAAGACTCTCTGAAAAGATTCTAATGGCGGTGATATGATTTTTGTCTCCTCTCATTGTATGTATTTCCTGTGTTATTTAATTCCATTTTCATTCTCTCTTGTTAAAATTCGATAGTTAAAGCTTAGAATTCATCTTGTGATGATCTCATCTTAATCAATTTAAACTGTGTAATTTTCTTACTAACTAATTTAGAATCCATTTCAGTAATTCTTTGATGCAGTTACATTTTTTATCATTCCTCTTACACTCTGCATAAATAAAATTTATAACTCAAATTCATCGCATCATTTAGCCTTTATCCTCTGGGGAGTTATACTGATCAATCATTGTTTTCATTCACTTTCATAATTTCAAATCCATATCCCTGAGTGTCCCTCCCCTTCCTTTCCAGTAAATTTATAACCCCCCCCCCAAAAAAAACTAAATCTAGACACCGATTACCAAAGAAACATCAAGTGACATGAGATATCCCTCTCTGACGTGAGAAAGATAGTGCCTAGATCTAAATATGATTGAAACAATTACTTCTATCATTTTTCTATCAACCAGACAAAATTTACAGAGTTCTAACATTCTGGCACCGTTGTTGGGGATCGAAAGTGAAATCTTCCCTGGGAAAAGAACAACTTAAAGATTTAGTTTTGATTCTTGAGGGTGACAGTGAATCAAACACCTTATTGGCTGATATTATTTTTTTCCCCGGTGACTCCATTACCAAGAGTCCAGTTGCACCAAGCAATTTGAGCTAAAAATCCTGGCTCCCAAGAGAATTCACACCAGGAGAAACCCGGCCCAAAAGCTGCAATCCCTATTGTTTTGAGGGTTAATATTGTGCTCAACCATTCTCACAGGTGAGCTACACGGGACCTGTGAGAATGGGTCATTCTTGCAGGTGAGCCCAAAGGCGCCTACGAGAACCTCCGACTGTGCCTAAAGGGAACCTGCGAGAACCACAAAGTGTAAAAGTTTTTTAAAAATTTGCTCAATGAAAAGATACCAATTTGTGAATAGAGTTATTAATCTTCTTCTTGTTCTTCTTATGCAGGTATTTGGCTATCACAATGGTTTCAGAATGGCGCGAAATGGAGCATGAAGAAGATAATGACATTGCTAGAAATCATCTTCCCACTATTGCTTCTTTGCAAAACTGTGGTCTTCTGAAGTACTTTCGTATCCTGGGCATGAGGGCCCAAGTCGGGTTATTGGAGTACCTTGTGCATATGTGGGATCACGATCATGAAGTATTCCATGTAGGGTTCCACACATTGTCCTTGGATATCGAGGACATTTACTTCTTGACAGGATTGTCACAGCGTGGGTACCACGTGAACCTGACTGGTAGCAGAGGTGGTGGGCTGCCCATGAGTGAGTATTGTCGCTTGCACTATGTTCCAGAGGTAGAGAGGAGCAAAGGGAAAGTAGCTATTTGGGGAGTGCGAGATTTGAACCTCCGCACTATTTTTTTCATCATTGCTCGTATGGCTAGGAGCTCTACTCCTTACATGGCTCTTCAAAGCTACTTTCAGTATACCATAGAGTGTACTGAGCCTCGGGTTTTTAACTGGGTAGATGCAATGCTTCGTAGCATGAAGAGGTAGTTGACCAAGTGCAGGTGAGGTAACCTAAAGAAATTCGGGTACGGGTCTTTGTTGGTGTCCTTCTTTCTTGAGAGGATTATGTTACTGAGGCTGCAGGTTGAGTGGGATTTACCGGCCCCAACAGATCCAAGAATGCTGAGATGGTGTCAGCTCATGGCCGGTCACGGAGTGAGACCAATTATCAAATATGATGATACCTTCTTTGACTGGTTGCAACCACAGATGTTGATGGTCGACAATTATGCTTATGCTGGGTTGGATTTTCGAGGAGATCCAGACTTAGTCCTGCCCAAGGGTGCTCAGTGGGGGGAACTTGGTAAGAAGTACACGATTTTTTTTCTTTTTTAAATTTTTTTGTGAATTTTATCATATGTAAATGTTTTTTATATGTTCATCCAAAGACTAAATACAAAATTCATTTTTAATGACATAGATGTGGGACCTTACCGACCTCCTGGTACTTCATGACATAGATGTGGGACCTTACCGACCTCCTGGTACTTCTCCTATTTAGCGGCGAGGAGAGGTAGCACCAGTGCCACAATGGGACAGTGGGGATTATGAAGCGGTGGAACAAAACCTAGAGGGTTTGACAACATATATTCCATACATGCCACTTGGAGAGGTTCCACGACGTTATCAGCATCATATAGTAGGAGTTTCAGAGTCCATTGGTTGACTGCTCCGTAGGGTTTCCCGGGAAATTGTGTGTTACTGTGAAAGTCATCCATGACATCACTTTGTAGAAGCTATGAGCTTCAGATTTTGACATTTTGGTCTTTAGACAGATATTTTTTTAAAAAACTCTTTTGATCGTTATATATACATACGGATTCTACCGGTTTATCTTTTGTTGTGTGAAAATTGATGTGATTGATTTATAAATGATCCAAATGTCTGTCTAATACATAGTTAGCCAATGCATCAGTTAATGTATTTAGACATCGAGGAATATGTTGATATTCAATATAATCAAAATAACGTTCCAAGAGGTGAATTTGAAAATACACCTATAACAAAGTAGGACCTCGAATAGTATAGACATTACTTAACTGTAGTACTACAAGCTGTGAATCGAGTCACACAACCAAATGATGGATTCCGAGCAAGATAACATCAATCAACAATTTGATAACGGCTCTATACTCTGCAATATTGTTGGTCACACAACTGAGACACACACCTCGTAAGGAGACAAGTTCGTTTGTAGGGGCGTAAATTGCCCATGCAGCGGAAGTAAGGTTCTGAGTACTATGGATAGTGCCATCAGCGAAGCCAATGTAGGGTAGTGAAGACTCCAACATCTGGAAATCAAACACAACATCACATAAGGGCAGAGACCAGATAATGACAAAAGAAAGCTACAGTAACACACAAGAAGTATGATACAATAAAAATACAAGTACTCATGCATAGTTGATTTTATGCATAGTACTTCTTCAAGTACAACCCATTCTTGGGTTCACTCAAAGGGATGCCATCGTAATTGACTAACTCATAATCCCCTTTTTCCAAAACTCGTAGAACAATATAAGTATCTCGCCACATGGCTTCAAATTTTCCATCTCCTAGCATATCTCGATCTTGTTCAGAGAGGAGAACTAGATCTCCTTCGGAGAAAATGTGAGGCTTGACATGTTTTTTGTATTGGGCCTTGACACATTTTTTCTGAGCTTATATGACTAGGGTAGAATCATGTCGAGTTTCGTCTAATATCATAAGATACAATAGATGTTCTTCCTTAGAATAAGTGTTTGGTAGGAGTTCAACAACTAGTTTTAAAGAGGGTATCTCACATTCAATCGGGAGAATGGCTTCCACACCATAGACTAACCGAAAAGGTGTGAACCCAGTAGCAGACTTGACGGATGTCTGGTAAGCCCACAATGCCGGAAAAAAAATTGTGTGCCAACTTGTTTTGTGAATCCCTATCATTCATCGGAGCATAGTTATGAGAACTTTGTTAATTTCTTCGACTTGGCCGTTGGCTTGTGGGTAATAGGGCATTGAGTTTTCATGGTGAAGACCCAACTTTTCAGTAAGTTTGGACATCATGAAGTTTCTAAAGTGGCTACCATGATCAGTGATGATAGCCTAGGGAACACCAAAACGAGCTATGATGCGATTAAAAATGAATAATGATGCAGTCTTTCCAGTGTTGTCAAATGTCAATATCGCCTCGGCCCATTTCGTAAAGTAATCGATGGCTACAATAATGTATCCATGCCCCCCAGTCGAGTGAGGGTGACATGTCATGAAATTGATGCCCCATTTCACAAAAGGACCAATGGAGACCACGGGATGAAGAGGAGCGGGATGTGACCACATCTTGTTATTATAGGTTTGGCAATCATGGCATTTTTGAATGGTGACTATGCAATCGTTAAATAAAGAAGGCCAAAAATACCCTGCTCGTAAGATCTTCTGGGCAGTAGCATACCCAGACATATGACCACCACAGGCTCCAGAATGGAAATCATTCAGAGCTTTCTCGGCTTCATCGAATGTGAGGCAGCATCAAAAAATGGATTCAATCCCCCGATGATAAAGAGTATCCCCAAGGATAATATATTGATGAGCTTGGTATCGTATTCGATGTCAATTAGTACTAGAAAAAGTTGGTCGGAAAGTCTAGGTTTGGAGATATATAATGATATCGCCATACCAAAGATCATCGGTGCTGATGAGGAAAAGGGATTCATTGGGTAATGAATCAACTGCTACATTTTCTATTTCATAATAGGGAAAGTCGCATATCAACTCAGCAAACACTAAGGACTTCTCAGACTTGGCGCGTTTGAATTCCAAGTCAAACTCCTGGAGTATCATGATCCATTTGTAGTATTTCCCCCCTAGCAATTGACGTGTGAGAATGTGTTGCATAGGGTTGCATTTAGAAATCACTGTAGTCTTGCGCGAGAGGATATAGTCCTGGAAGCGTTGGACGGCTTGGATGGCTACCAAGGCTAGTTTTTCGGCATATAAATACTTGATTTCAGTAGGCTTTAGACTTCGAATCAAGTAGTAGATAACATGTTCGTCGTTAACATCATCCTCTTGGATGAGAACCATACCAATGGTGTAATCCGAGGCAGCAAGGTAGAGGAAATAATCGCGACTGTAATCAGGGGGAAAGAGAAGTGGAGCACGTGTTAGGGACAATTTCAAGGCTTCGAAAGCGTTGTTGGTGATGGTATTCCATATGAAATCAAACCCCTTTCTTAGGAGCCATGTAAATCCCCGAGTTAGCTCAGAATAATTTGGGATAAAACGACGAAGAAATTTTCCTTTCCCCTACAAACTTTCTAACTGGCGAAGTGTAGAAGGAGGAGGGAGATTAAGGATTGCCTCAACCTTTAAAGTATCCAACTAGATTCCTTGACACGAAACAATAAAATCGAGAAGTTGGTCAGATTCCACGCAGAAAACACACTTATGAGGATTCAAATGTATACGGTAGAACCAACATCGGATGAAAATGGCTCAGAGGTGGGTTGGATGATCGAGTCAGTGCATTGAGTGAGCAGCTAAATCATCCAGATATGGTTGAACAATGTGCTTGATATCATGGAAAGCATAATACATAGCGTGTTGAAAAGTTGTGCTAGCGTTCTTGAGACCGAAAGGGAGTTTTCAATAGGCAAAAGTACCCCAAGGAAAAATAAAAGCGGTCTTATGTTGATTCTCGGGAACAATGTTGATTTGATTATACCCAGAGAAACCATCCATCAGAGAGAAGATTTCACTTCCGATGCAATCGTCGACAATCTGATTGATGAAGGGGGTAGGAAAGTTGTCTTTGGGACAAGCTTTTTTGATATCCCTATAATCAACGCATACACGAATTGTGCCTTGTTTTTTGTCGATCGAGACAAGATTGGAAACTCAATCAGTGAGAGCCATCGGGTAAATAAAGTTGGCTTTGAGAATTTTCTCGACTTCGAGCTTGATAACAACCGCTTTACGTGGGTGAATTGGACGAAGGCATTGTTGGACAGGTTTAGTGTCGGGGTATGTCTTGATCTCATGTATCACAATGTTGGGGTCAATACCCAGCATTTCTTCGTAGCTCCAGGAAAAGATGTCATGAAACTCTTTGAAAAGGGATGTGTAGGTGACGATTTTGTCATAGGAACACGAATCTACGATATGGACAGTTTTGACAATCCCAAGTTTGACAGATATGTCAAGGGGAATAGTGGGCAAGATATTTCTTAAGTTTCCTTCAGAAAACACATCGTGTGTGGATTTGGGAATGGTTGAGATGATGACAACGGTTGATGGTGTTGAGATCCATTGGTAGTTTTCAATGGTATGTTGCTCCAGAAAGAGAATGGAACGATGATGTCCATCGTCCCAAGGGGTGTCCTCCAAGATAGACACGATCATCTCGTTTGTGGGAAAAATGACACGGAAGAGATTAGGAGACAACTCACCAAGAGAGGGGGTAGAAGGTGTTGCCAGGGGGTAGAAGGTGTTGCCGATTGAATGTCCTGATAGGTGGATACGACCGGGCTTAACGACATTTTGTTGCCGTAACGAAGATAATCTCCAGGGTCAGGTACTATCCATGGGTCGTGAGATGCAAGAAGTTCATGAATCGAGGTAGAGATCATGTTGATTGAAGCAACGGACGAGCGTGGAACATCAGGTTGTGGAATGGGGAATGTACCCATTAACGAAGAGTCTTTAAGAAGGATTAAACCAACGTTCTCATAACCCAATGGGGTTTTAGCGATTAACTGTACATTTGCCAGTACGAGTATCGGAATTGAAGAAGGCTAATTGGTCAACGATGATGACCTTTCCATGATGTGGGAAATGTACCACATGGAAAAGGGTCGACACAACTGCGTGCATGGAATCAATCCATATGAGGCCCAATAGAAGATTGTAATCAAGGGGAGTGTCAAAGACTTCCACTTCGACTTGGACCGTTTTGCCTTCTAACGTGATGGGCAATGAAGGAAGGACATCGTAGGGCTTAAAATTGGAGCCATTCAAGGATTTGAGAGTGTTTTGGGATTCGTTCAAAGAGGAAGAGCCAATGTCTTTCCAGCAAGTAAGAGACATGACACACGTCGAGGCACCCTCATCGATAACTATTCGACAAATGTTTTTGTCAGAGACAATCACTTGGATCTAGAATGTGAGTTGAGGGGGTAACCTTGGTGATTTTGGAGCTCCTTGAAGGAACTTAGTGACCTCGGTGTGTTGTGGACAATCCTTCGTGTAGTGATCATCACCACACATAAAACAAGGGTATCAAGGTTTGCGCTTATCCTGATCATCAACAGGTATAGTTTTGGTTTGCTCAGCTTGAGAAGTATTTTTATCCTCCTTATTCTTACCCCTTCCCTTTTTGGATTTATTTTTACTGGTTGGGGTAGATTGAACTACATTTACCTCAGAAGTCTTGCCAGAGGGAGGGGCAGGAGACAAAGCATTTTGAACATTAGAGTAAGCAAGTTTGGGGTTGGTGCTTGAGGTGGAATGTGGTTGGGCTTGGAAAGTGCCAATCACACTGTCAACTTCATGAGAAGAAGCTGGAGTAGTTGAAGTGGAAGAAGTGGAAGGACGAGGTAAGTCGGGTAGTAAATCGTAAAGGGTACCCGTTTGTGAGTAAACAAGGTCAAGTATTGAGCACGACTTATGTCATGCTCTTCCGTGACTACTCCATCCATGGCGATGTCATGACACATGTCATTCACAAATGATTTGGTGAACCACTCTACCAACAACTGATCAGGGAGTTTGAGTTTGATGAGATGTCATCTCCGTTGCCACTCATGAATGTGATCGGATATATGAGTGGCTTTGTTTTGTTTGAAAGAACTCAAAATCTCGGTCCCCATTTCATAACGAATCGGTAACTGGTAATGTGTGAGGAAAGCCATAGCTAGGGTGTTGAAGTCAACAAAGAAACCTCGTGGTAATTCTATATACCACTTCGCAGTAGAACCTGTGAGGGTTCGTTGAAAAAGACGTAAATGAATAGAGTCATCCATCAACGAGTTGGATGAACACCAGAGGTGAAAAGTCATGACATTATTGTTCGGGTCCTCTCCCTCTTTTCCATCAAACTTAGGGATGTCCGATGGTAGCTTGGCTGGTATAGCAAGCCATTGGGGA
This sequence comes from Picea abies, assembly GCA_900067695.1. NCBI lineage: Eukaryota > Viridiplantae > Streptophyta > Pinopsida > Pinales > Pinaceae > Picea > Picea abies. The sequence goes on from CBVK0103140446.1 coordinate 14,558, forward strand.
GAGTGACGAATTGGATCATTTAAAATCCTTGACAAATCTGAAAGATCCAAAGTGGCCAAGAAGGGTAACTATCGATTCACCTATGGGTACTGGTGGCTTTGGGGAGGAAGCCCCATCGGTAAACTAGTAGGACCATAAGCAGTCTGCATATAATGTGAAGACCCAGGCAGATTCGGTGGTGGTTGGAGAGGATAGTAGCTCATGGGATTGTATCCTGGAACACGGACGTGAGTTTGAGCATTCGATCCCCAAATGGGATTGAACGTACCTGGATATGGTTGGCCTATACTATGGGGTATCACATATGCAATCAGAAACTGCTACCCCCCAGTCAATTGAGGAGGATGTTGTATCAACTGATTCTAATACTAGGCCAAGGACAGAGGTATGTTTTGTCCATAAGGTAGGGTCAGTCCTCCTATCAAAGGTGGTGTTCCAATTGGCGGCATCGTTCCAATTGGGGGTTGTGTTCCAATTGGGATTTGCATTCCAATAAGAATTTGCCAACTGAGAGGGGGTTGAGTCATGCCACCTTGGTGAAATTGTCCATCGACAAGAATCTGGTAATTTGGTGTGAATGACAGAATAGTGCCACTAGGATTAAGACTGCCAGTGGAGGACGAGAAAGGTCCTCCAAAAGGAAATTGAGGTAGTGTTGGAATAAAATCGGGAAGAGAGTGCCCAGAAGAAGAGGGACCACCAGGAGAGCCAGATGGGGTTTGTGTAGGAGTGGGAATGGAAACATTCAATGTACAGTATCTAGGTGGTAGTGTTGGGGTGACGCTAGACGTTCACGGTGTGTTGATGGGGGCGAGACTAACTGTGGTAATCCTGGTGTGAACACTCGTAGTATCTGTATGATGGGCCATTTATATAGGGATCGTCAATATGTGGTTAGATAGCGGGGTTTCCATACTAGGAAAGTAATAGGAAATAGTAAATGGTACTGTCTCTGGGCTAGAGATTTCAAAAATCATAGGTGAGATGATTTCGGAAATCACAGGTGAGATGATGGTTAAAATGCCTGATCCTGTGCCAAAAAGGTCCCGTTGAAAAATTCCCTTAGACCAAAAAGGATCCTGGCCTTCTATGCCTGGAAAGGGTCCAATCGGTGATCTAGAAGACACAACAACTAAGTCTCCGGAAGAATTCAGTTGCATAAATTGTCGCTCATAATTCGGGTGAAGTCGAAAGTCCTCTCGAGTATTGGTAATTCGGAAATGTTCTAGAGGGTCAATTCATTCCACTTGTGGCGGGGTAACGTCTTGGACTTCACTCTACTGAGGAGAGCCCTCAGGTGAACTTGTAGGAAAGGGTTGAGAACCTTCCAGATGCTTTGGAGATAAACCCTGCATTCTATGTGAACAACGTTGAGGAGCTATTGTAAACGAGGGACAAACTTACGAAGAAAAAAATGTATAGTCAAATTTGGTAAACAAACAACACACGCTAGTAAACAAAATCCAACATCACAACAACGAGACGAGAAGGGGTTGGTCTAGGGTGGAAAATTTACACTGACGATCTACTTAACGGACCTACACCCTGGTGCAAGCTCCCACACATAATCGTGGGTATACCCTCTAAGGAGCCCAAGTGAGTTTCACCAACGTTGATTCCAGGTACCATGAAGACTTGCCCCTTCACATTGACCTTGTGTAAGACCCTAGAAAGATAGGCCACTAAGGTTACCACTGACAACAATAAAGCCTGGGGGGACAGTCGATAATCTGATCCACATGCAAGGGTAGGGTATATAGCTCGAAATCAAGTCAAAAGGCTTCCAATCATAATCGTGGGTATACCTCCAAGTGATCCCCATAATACGTGCAATATCTACACCAATATCAACAAAGCAGGGTGAGTAACCCTGTTAATATCAATACGACCTCGTGTTTGACCCTTGTGTGAGAATGGCTTCCCAGGACAAGATGTTGTAAATGGAATTTGACACTCCTTAACACAAGATCCTATTGTGTGTTTTGTTCTTTGGAGAGTGTATCTCTCTTCCTATTCCAAAGTGCTAGCCTAGCTAAATGTTGGTGTAATAGAGCCCTAGAAAAGAGTTACTAGTTAAATTTTATGATTGCGTAGTGTTATTAAGGGTTGTTGTTACTCAAAGGAAGTGGAGATGAAACTGATGTTGTATGAGACTCTGACCCAACGATGCATAGATAGGAATGAAATATTTCAATTTTCATTCAATGAATCCTATGTACGGGAGGGAAAGAGAAGTTTTCTGGATCAAACTTGAACTACGATACACAATTTCCTTTAAAATGCAATTGCAACAAATCATGCATTAATAACAATTCTCTATTGTTTCTTTTTCAATAATTTCAACAATTGATTTTCAATACTTTTGAAGATGAAAATGCTTTTAAAAGAAAATAAAAACATTGTTCACTTTTCAAAAAGGACCTACACCATGATGGTGAGAGTGAAGAAAACCAAAAGCTAATGAACAAGAAATAGACCAAAACCCAAACCAATCTTTCAATGGAAACAAAAATAACAAGCAGACCAAACTAGCCTTTTCAATTGCATGAGAAAAGTGATCTTCCAAATAATGAGCAAATGATAAATACAAAGAAGCTCAACTTTCAACCGATCGTTGGTTCTTAACCAAACAATCACACTCAGATTCCAAAATCAGAGAGTATGTCTTTGCCGAGAAAAGTCAAGAAATGAAATTCAAGAAAAAATGGACAGGAAAAGCCTTTTATTTCCTAAGACTGTTCGTGCACAAAAACAAAGACAAGAAAACATCAACCAATGGTCCAAGAAGCTCTTTGTAGGCACCTATACTGATTTGGGCAGCTGAAAATGCAAAAGTCTTAAAGCCAAAATTTTGAAAAGAGGGTTCGCAGGCTAACAGTATTACACCATGTGAGAATGGGTCATTCTCGCAGGCCAGCGTTGAGCAGAGTGTGAGAACCTCACACTGGACCTAAAAGCAGGGTGCAAACTCAATATATTCTCGCAAGCCACTGTGGGGTATAGTGCGAGAATGTCTGTAACTAAGAAAATTTTTGGAAAAAGACACAAAATTTGAAGAGGCCTCTGGACCTAGAGGGTCTATCAGGGTATCCTGAAGACTCAGAGATTGATATGAATGGAGAAAGGTAAGGAAAGAACAAATGGCCAAGAAAAAACACCAAAAACCACAAATAAAACGGGTTATATCCCTAGTAGAGTTGCCAATTTTGTTATCGAACTAATTGGTAGGTGCAGACACTAACAGATCTCCCCAAATCCACATGGATGTAGAACAAAACAGGACAAGACATGACTCTTTCCCTAAGTTTTCACCATTGAATTAGCTATTATGGAGGAACAAGTAACATACCTTTGTATCGCTTCCTAGGGTCTCTGTTGCTCCCACTTCACTCTGACGCTCTTGTGAGGTCAAGACCAAGACAACACAAACCAACCAAAGTGAAGATAGAAAAATATATTCAACTGTCAACTTATGTGTATGATCAAGGAATTACACAATAAACTAAGAATGACTTTATGAGAAAAGGACATGCCACTATATCATATTAATCGAAAGTAGAAGATACAACTTGATCGCCTTGATGTCACAAGCTTCCTTTCGATGGCTCTTGGCTCCAACACACACACTTGCTCGATCCTTGTATGTAGAAGATCAAATCCCTCTTGATAGACTTGCTAGAGTCTCCAAGCTCCTGTTCAGGCTAGGTCCTTCACACAATTCTTTCACCAATTCTCCAATGAATCTTGCTTAACCTTTTCCATGAGAATTCCATCAATATATAAGAGAGGATGAGATGGTTACTTGGATAAGAATGATCCCACAATATCAAGGAAACCAATACAAAGATAACAATTCAAATGCCAACCCATTCTTCTAGAAGATTCCCTTCTAGAACCTTCGAGACTTCATATTTTTCCAAGCTTTAGAACAAGTTCACACCCTAGATATGTAGCACATTTCGAGAAGTTCACACCCTAGCTGAAGGCAGCCTGTGAGAATGGGTCATTCTCGCACCCTAGGATATTAGCAACCTGCAAACTCTCTTCAAAAGTAAGTTTTCTGGGAAGAGATGAATGCCACTTTTTTGAAGAGAAAGTTCTTATGAAGAGCCTGAGTACACCATCAAGATTGACAAAAATCATGGGTAACACCTGTGTCTGATCCTGAAAATATTGTGCACAAAAGAAAAGAAAGAAAAATAATCCCAATTTTGTGTTTAGATAGATATCTATGCTTTCCCAAAGATGGAGTAACAAGCATTGAATATCTTGAGTTTGATGTAAAATTTGAGAAAACTTTGTTCATAACTAATTCTGAATTCTATTTGAACGAGGTCATATTTGATGAAAAGAGATTCCAATATTTGGTTTTAGTTGCATCTGCGAAGCCCATATTGATTCATACTTAGAACCAACAACCACTCCAACCCCTCACAAAAGCCATGGCATCTAGATTTTCTCCTCTTGTATTTCCTTCTCAGTTACATGATTTACCTAAGGAGTATAATCTAAGGATCAAACTGTATGATGATGAAGGTAGTGTGTGAGCCCAGAAACATCTAGATTGTTTCAATGATTTTATAGACTTGGAAGAAGTAGGTTTGGAAGATGCAAAAATGAGGTTATTTTCACAAAGTCTTGTAGGAGAAGTGAGGAAGTGGTTCAGAGCTCTTCCAATAGCTAGTATCATAAATTTTGAGGCCTTTTAAACGAGTTTTCTTGCAAAATGGGGCGACAAAAAAAACCCACTTTAGTTGTTGACTCAGTATAACAACATCAGGAGGTCACCTAACATCTTAATGCAGGAGTTTTTAGCCATATTTGTAAAGGTTTATAATTTGATTCCTACTGAGGTAACCCCCCCCCACCCCTAAAGCTTCTCAAATCATATATGTTGATTCTTTTGAAAGTGATTTTTCTTTGTTATTAAGGGAACAAAGATTTGCTTCATTAGATGATATGATGAGTGATGCCATAAAATTGGAGGTAAATCTAATGTCTTTAGGAAAGATCAAATCTGACTCTTATATGTACATGAACAAAGCTCAAGATAAGGAACAACCTTCAACCTCACAAACATCAGAAGAAAGGTTTGAAATGATGATGAAAACCATGGAGAAAATGATGGAGAGAATGACACTAGATAATAAGCGTAACACCATAGAATATGTTTATGGTCCACCCAAAAAATAGAGAAGACCAACAATCCCACAAATCAGACAAAGAGATTAGAGAAATCAGGGGAATCAGGGAAATTAGATAAATCAAGGAAATCAAGGAAATCAAGGGCACCAACAAATAAGGCCTCCTTTTAAAAATAATTATGTGAATGAGAATTATGATGGATATTTTGAAGACAACATGAATTGTTGTGATGATAATGAAACATAAGTGTTTTTGACTAAAGACGAACATGACCAATTCATGGATGCAAATGAGATCTTCTTGCAAGATGAGGAGGAAAGGTTGTCAGTAGAAAGGGAAGATTATCAAGCAAGATTGAAAAATGCCATAATGAAATTCTAGAGACAATACAATATTCAAAATTAGAAAGTGCCTACAAACCCCCGAAAGGAAAATCATCCAAAGGGAAAACCCACCAAAGAATCTCAGAGTGACATACCCTCTTTAAGTCAGCCCAAAAAGACTCTACTACAAAAAATGTCATGGACAAAGGAAATAATAAAGAATAGCCCTAAAAGAAAATACTTGAAGCAAGGAAAGCGATAGTCAAAAAGGAGGTAGAGAAGACCTTCTCTTCCTTTAATTTTGAAAGTGAAATGGCCAAGATTAAAATCTTTGTACCTTTCAATGAGTTGATAAAGAACACTGAATACATAAATCAGATCATCAAGATGCTCAAGATGGAACAAACATTTGATACTTTGAACATACAATATGATCATCCTGCCATCTTTTTTGGCCCTCGTGTGGAGGAAAGTGGTTATGTCCATGAAGTTCCACCTTTCTATGTCAGTTTGAAGATTCATGAAACGACTCTGCACAATTCTATGTTGGATTCTTGAGCATCCCACAACCTGATGCCCAAGGTGGTCATGGTCCAATTGGGCCTAGACATCACAAGGCTTGACAAAGACTTGTTCTACTTTGATTCAATAAAGGTGAAATGCCTAGGCCTAATCAAAGATCCGATGGTTTCTTTGTCTCAAATTCCAGCAAAGAACATGGTGATTGATGTAGTGGTGGCTGATATTCCTCCCAAATTTGGCATGTTTCTATCTAGGTCATGGGCTGCAAAATTGAAGGGAACTCTCTAGAAGGACATGTCATATGCCACCATCCATGTATTTGTTCAAGATAAGAGGTTGTATAGAGAGGATTTTATCAAATACATGGTCAACAACAAGTCATAGCTGAATAATCATCCCATCTACTCTGTGGAAACTGAGTTGGGGTATTCTATATTCTTCAATGATTTTTGTTTTGAATAGAAAGGGCCAGAGATTGATATGGCTGACAAATATAGATCTGACCAATAGATTGAGAAGTTTTCAGAGTAGTAGGACAATGCAGAAGATCATATGTGGAATATTAGTTTCGATGGAGATACCAATAGAGAGGGAGCAGGGGCTAGCATATGAATCAATTACCCCAAAGGAAATTCAAAACCGTGTTCTTACAAACTTTCTTTTGATTGCACGAATAACATGGTCAAATATGAAGCATTAGTGTTGGGATTGAAGGTTTTAAAGGAACTGGGTGCCAAAAGAATAGTTGTACATGGATATTCTGAGCTAATTATCAATCAAATCAAGGGTATGTACCAAGAAAAACATCCCAGACTAAGGGCATATAGAAAAATAGTGCTAGATCTTCTTGAGAAATTTCTAAAGTATAATATTTCAGTGATTCCAAGTGGGCATAATCAAATTTATGATGCCTTGGTTACTTCATCTTCAATCTTCAAAATTTCAATTTTCCCTAACAGAAAATATGAGATTGAGTTCAAGCACAGGCCAACAGTACCAGATAATATTAAGTACTGATAGGTTTTTGAATATGAAAAACAAATAGAAAGCTTCCTCAAGATGGAGAATGAATTTTAGAATCTGAACATTGATGAAGAACATTGTGATGAAGAGGTAGATTCATCTGTTTTCAAAAAGGATGGTTACTTCGACAATCATATTGCAAGCACATATATCGTTCATCTGAAGAGCAACATGATTTCCAAAGGTCTAGTCCTATTGGAGAAACTCTTTGATAATAATGACATGGCCAGGAGTCTGAAAATTAAAGTAAATGAAGGGGATGTTGAAGATTGCAATGTTGGGACTCAGGAGGATCCCAAGATCATTAAGCTTTCCAGAACACTCATCCCTGAAGTCAAGGAGAGATATATCAAATTAATGAAAGAGTTCCCTGATGTTTTTATTTGGAGCTATGAATATCTAAAAGTTTATGACACCAATATAATTCAACATGTGATCCCAATCAAAGAAGATCACAAACCTTTCAAACATAAATTAAGAAGGATAAACCCTATGTTTCTACCCTTGATTGAGAAACAGGTAAAGAATATTTTTGAAGCCAAGATCATAGTATCCCTGAGGTTTTCTAAATGGGTGGAAAATCTAGTGCTGGTTAGAAAAAAGAGTGGAGAAATTAGGTTGTGTGTGGATTTCAAAAATCTGAATAGGGTGTCTCTAAAGGAGTCTCTAAAGGACAACTACCCACTTCCTAAGATGGATCAAATTTCACAAAAAGTGGTAAGTTCTCAGAAAATGTGAATGTTAGATGGTTTCTCTGGATACAATAAGATTATGGTGCATCCCGATGATTAGGAAAAGACAACATTCACAACACCATGGGGAACATTCATGTATGCCAAGATGCCTTTTGGGCTCATGAATGCAGGGGAAACGCTTCAAAGAGATATGGACATAGATTTTGTTGATGAGAAAGACAAATTCATTTTTATCTACCTAGATGATATCATTGTGTATTCTGTTTCGGATGAAGAACACCTCAAGCATCTAAGAAGGGAATTTCAGAAGTGTAGAAAGTTTGGTATTTCGTTGAACCCCAAGAAGTCAAATTTCTCCATGGAAGAAGGAAAGTTGCTAGGCCACATTATTTCAAAGGAAGGGATAAAGATAGAACCCAACAAAGTTGAGGGAATCTTAAAAATTGGCATACCCAGAAGTAAAAAAGAGGTGCAATCTTTCCTGGGAAAGGTGAATTTCTAAGAAGGTTTATCCCTAACTTGGTTGAAATCATAAAGTATATTAATAGCATGCTCAAGAAAGGAAATGAAATAAAGTGGACCCCTAAAGCCAGAAAATCCTTCAAAGACATTAAGGTGGCATTGACCGAGGCTCTAGTACTGTCCAATCCTAATTTTGAAAAGGACTTCATATTTTTCTCTTTTTCTTCACAGCACACAATTATTGGTGTTTTACTACAGAAGGATGAGCAAAAAATTGAGAATCCCATAGCATATTACATCGGGACATTGAGGGATTCCCCCTTGAAGTATGATATCATGGAGAAGAAGGCATATGCACTGGTCAAGACCTTGAAAGAGTTCATAGTTTACATCTTGAATTCCCATACTATTGCTTATGTGCCCATTAGTTTTGTGAAAGAAATCTTAACCCAACCTCATCCTCAAAAAAAATGGGTAAATGGATAATTGTGCTGTTAGAATATGACCTTGAGGTCAAACCTACAAAGTTTATCAAGGGACAAGGGCTTGTAAATATGGTGGCATAGACCAATTGTGAACTCTTAGGAATAAATTTCATTGTTGACTTGTCAACAAGTGCAGAGGAAGAGAGAGCTCCTCAGATATCCCAAAAATTCCTTGACTCCCCATGGTACATAGATATCATTTATGTGTTGAGAAATTTGCAGACTCCTCATGAATTGAGTAAAACAAAGGCCAAATTCTTAAATCCGAAAGAAGAAAAGTTTTGTATAGTGAATCAATATCTATATTGAAAAGATCAAGGGGGGATTTTGTTGAGCTGTTCGCTGGAATAAGAATCATAGAAGATCATCCGAGAGTTCCATAAGGGTGATTGTGGAGGCCACCATTATTGGAAAACCAATGTGCACAAGATTTTGAGGGATGAATTCTATTGGCCTAGCATTTTTTCTGATGTCTATAAAGGGGTTTCAAGATGTCATGAATGCCAAATTTTTGATGTGAAAATAAAATTACAACCTCTGCCTTTGAAACCCATTTATGTTGAAGCACTTTTCAGAGAATGGGGTCTTGATTTTATAGGAGAAATACATCCACAGTCCTCAACTCAACACAAGTGGATTCCAACAGCAATAGATTACTTCACTAAGTGGATCGAGGCAGTCCCCACTAGGCAGGAAACATATGTTGTTATCATCCAGTTTTTGGAAGACAATATTTTTTCGAGGTTTAGGTGTCTAATCAAAATCATCATAGGCAACATAGCAACATTTAAATCCAAAAATATGGAGAAATTTTCCAGTGACTACAACATAACTCTTGGCCACTCCACTTCTTATTACGCTCAAGGCAATGGGTTGGCTGAGTCATCAAACAAGAGCTTGACCAGAATTATAAAAATGTTGTTGCAAGATAACAAAAAGGCTTGGCACAAAAATCTCATCCGTGCACTATGGGCTAACAAAATCACTCCAAAAAGATCTATTGCCACTTCACCTTTTTAGATTGTTTATCGCACAAAGGAAATCTTTCCTACTACATTGGGGTTTCCAGTGTTGAGGCTGTTACAGGAACAGGATGATGAGATAGATTCCACTTGAAAAAGAAAATATGAACTAATCAGTGTACAACAAAGAAGAGAAAAGGCCTTCAATAATGCTCAGATGCACCAAGACAAGATCAAAAAATCTTTTGATAGACATAACAAAGAAGACAATTTCAAAGTAGGAGACTTGGTATTGAGATGGGATTCCAGAAATGAAGATAAGGGGAAGCATGGGAAATTTGACCATCTATGGCTGGGATCGTTCAAGATTGCAGCATATGATGGAAACAATGCCTATCTGATACAGTAAAGTAATGGAGACATCCTTGGAGGAGGGCCTGTGAATGGCAGGTTCCTCAAAGTGAATGGCAGGTTCCTCAAACATTATATCGTTTAAAACATACATCACCTCTTCCATTCATTGTACATAATCATTTTCATTTTTTTTTGCATGAAGAAATTGAAATAAAAGTAGCATAACTGAAGCCCAAGGTGAAGGACCTGAGTTATGTTGGGTTTATTTTGAGTTTTTGACTAAAATTTGATAGATTCACAGTGTAGGAATAAATCATGCCCAATGGGTAGACACTCAGTCTACCATTGCTACCTCGCAAGGAGGATAGCATCCCCATTTGGAGCCCATGTTATCACTATAACAATTTTTATGGAATCCAATTTCTGGGACTTAGCGAGAGACTAATATGGTGTATAGGCATGATAAACTATAGGATGGGGCCATATCTAGTAGAAGGAGGCTAATTATAGTGGAAGTGCGGAGTTGATGGGACCCTACGGGCCACAGATCGCAAGCGTCGTAGATCAACAGCCAAGGATTTTAGGCGGAGAACTAGCATGGAGGTTAATTCTTGAAAGAGGGATGAAAATAAAACCGTCGTTTCATCTCAGGACCCCATGGTGCCACCATGTGCATTTTGGGGTGATAAGAAGTCTATCCCAAACCAATTTTATTGATCCCCTAAATCGAGTGTATATAAAGGAGTGGGCCCTTGTCATTATTTTATGTTTTTTCAAATCATTGAAATGCTGAAAGTTGGTGCGACCACTCTCAAAATGAAGCTCAACAGTATACCAAACTCACACATTTTCTGATCATTCACATGTATTTTTCATCATCACCATGGAACCTGTCATTTTGTTTGTAGTAGAGAAATATCCCCCACCAAATGAAGAATCCCTAATTGACAGAGATTCTTATGTGTTCGACACCAAAATAACCATCTCACCCGTCTTCGTGTCTAGATCCAATTTTTCAGATAATGTAGGGAGACAAATACCCTTTCTCAAAGAAATCTAGGCCTCCATAGTCCCTTACACCATTGAGGTCGCATTCCCTTTCCCAAAATTCATAGGTTGGTGCACAAAATAATACTCACAGGAAGAGAAGGTTGTCTTAAATAAATTAGGGTCAGATGTCCTATGTAGAGTAAATAGCTCGTCAATTCGATACGCTCTCTATTATAACTATCATTTGCACCAAAAATGCATACCTGGCATTAGGCCATATCACTTTCCATTTTTTCCAAGCCACCATTGAATAGCCCTTCTAAAAATCCATCCTTTTGAAGGCATACATGCCCCGCACCACTGTTGCCCGCGTATATACGCTAGCTAACCCATTACAACCCGCGTATACTAACAAAAGAACAAAAAATAGAAAGTTGCAGACGGAATACAGGTTTTCAGGTAATTTCCTAAACCGTTTGACCACCCATAGCTAGCCACTCAACCGAATAACTACCCTCTTCTAGCCTATAAAATAAGAGGTAGGGGTCCCATTTGAAAAAAAAGAAAATAATAGAAAAGAAACTCTGCCCTTTTTTGTATTCCCCTTGCTCCAATATTTTGCAACCATTTTGTGAGGAGAAGTATATGTGGAAGCAGTTGGTGCTCATTTGAAGAGGAGCCTAGGACCAAATTCGAGGAGTAGTGGCTGATCTCACCATTGTAAGTTAATTTTGTGAGATTACTAAAAATAATTACTTTTCCCGTCCCGCCATATGAGGTGTTCAATATTCAATTTTGATTATATTTTATTAAAACCTCTAACCCACTAGCTTATATATAAGATGCATGTTCGTAGTTCTTTTTTTGTTTGTTTGTGAATGCAGGTTGGCTTTGGGAGGAGACTTGCAGTCGAGGAACAACTAAACGAAAAAGGATCGACACCAAATGCGGAGTTCAAGGTAGAGTTACCGGATCCTTTTTATCCTTGTGTTGTATGCATGCATGTGGGGTCTATGTCAGGATGATAGTAAAAAGTAGGAGACTTTGGATGGTTATTTCTTCATGCATTATAGAACCCTTAGTGTTATTCCATAGGGGGTTTTCCCACCCACATCAAAATTAGCGACCATACTGGGGATAATCTTTAGGGTTTTTTTGGGGATACTTTTTGGGTGTTTTAAATTGGTTTTATTACCTTTTACTGAGTTTCTGCAAGAGTTTGAGTTTGTAGGGATTCTGTTCTTCCATACCAGTACTCCCTGCTTTGATTGTTTGATTGTTGTTTTATTTTTCAAGAACCCACAGAGGTATATGCGACCTGTTGGAGGCCTGGACATGTATATATGCGCCCTACATTTAGACAACCTGCATACATATGCTAGCTACTGAAGTGTCAGTAGCATGCTTGAGTTCAAAAAATCTTTTTTTTAGGAGAGGCAGTCATCCTCTTCCCTCTCAGAAGTGATACTTCTCAGGGTTTTTCTTGAGCAAGTCCTGGTGTCTATTGTTGCAGTCTATAGTTTAGGTATAACCTCAGATTAACTTATCTTTATCAAAGTTTCCTTGCATTTTCTTTATAAAAGTAAGTTTTTGTGTCTTTAATGGATTTTGGTTTTCAATACCAATACTCCCTGCCTGTGCTTGACTACTTATTTTTCAATTTTTTTTTGAGGAGTTGCAAAGGTGCACGTGGCCTATAGTGGGCCTACATGCATGCATACGTGCCCTACCCTTGGGAAGCCTGTGTACACACGCTTGCTGTTTAAGTGTCAGTAGTGTGCCTGTTGAGATTTTTTTTTTTTTTTTTTAAAAGAGGCAGTCATCCTCTTCCTTGTCACAAGTCAAAATTCTCAGGGAATTTATTGATCTATCCCTGGTCTCTAT
>CBVK0103140455.1:0-11448 GCA_900067695.1 Picea abies
TTCAAAAAGACTATATACGATCAAATACTTTGGATATGCCAACATATATAGCATTGGGAATAGCGAAGCCGACAATAAGACCTCCAATCCCTTGTCCAATCAGATCATCACAAATATGGTACTTTTTTTTATATAAAAATCGATGTTTTCATTTCCTTGGTTCCAACAATAGATAATATGGAAATATTTGTAGTCAAAGGACAAACTAATATGAAGTCAATGACTTATCAATCACTATAGTCCTTCAATGCCTATGATAAAGACTAATAAAATAAGAGGAAAAAACCTCCAAACATCACTTTGTGTGAATTAAATGATTTTGGATCAATTTTCACACATTATCCTTAAGTTGTTACCTCTTATTTTTATATTTTATATTATTATATGGTGAGAAGCTTTGAACACAATTCTTAATTTGAATTTAAAATTTAAATAAATAAATGTCATTTAAATATAATATATATATATATTTTAGGATTTCAATAAGATCATTGAAATTTGATCAAATCATTGGATTTTTAGTTTTTAATCAATTTATTTTTATTTTAAAGTTGGTAAACTTATATATAATTAATGATGTGTGTACATTTAAATTTGAACTGTATTGTGTCATTTTTAATTATTCCACTCCAATCTAATTAACTCATATACATAATTATAATTATTTTAATTTGAACTTCATTGTGTCATTTTTAATTATTCCACTCCAACCTAATTAACTTTTGTACATAATTATTGTTTTATATTTATTGTATTTCACTACAATCTAATTAACTCATATACATAATTATAATTATTGTTTTATATTTATTCAAATTTAAATTTGAGTTATTATTATAATGTTTTTAATTATTCAGAAATTCTTATATTTATTGTATTTTAATCACAATTTAATTAACTCATATACATAATTATTGTGCTATGTTTATTTATATTTATTAAAATTTAAATTTAAGTTACTATTATAATGTATTATAATGTTTTTAAGTATTCAAATATTTTTAAGAAGATATGGAGTGAGTTTTATAACCAATAATATTTACAAGTAGGTCATGATCACATATTGTCATAAGTTCAATTACTATCTCAAGGTATCTTTATAACTATTTTAAGGTGTAGGCATAAGTTAATAGGTTATGATCACATATGGTCATAAGTTTAATTATTATTTTAAGGTATTTTTATAACTATTTTAAAGTGTAGGCATAAGTTAATATTATAAAAAAAATGATTTTTTTTTCGACCACAAATTTGATAAGAATCTAATAGAAATTTCAAGTATGATCGAAGTTTCACTTAGAGCCAAGTTTTGTGCATGGTGGATTAATATATCTAGGGGTTTTGCTCAATTTTGAATAAACCTAGATTGTTGAAAATTCGATCAAAGTTTTGGATCAATGGGAATTCTAATTTCATGTATCACCCGGTTTTGTAAATTAAAGGAAGTTTGCAACAGGTTAGACAACTGCCAAGGTGTAGATATTTTTTATGGAAATGAAACTTGGCTAATGGTGTGCATCTTAAAAAGAACATGAGGATGGGATTGGGGCCATGATGACGACGACGACGATGATGATGGTGTATTTTAACATCCTTTAGACCAACTTGGTCTATAGGACCTAGACAAGAGAGAGTGAACAAAGAAAATTACTATTTAGAGAGTTGTTTCGATGTGAATTTAAATTCACAATAAAATCTTGAAGCTTAGTTTGGTTTTCTTGGTTTACGGTTGCATGAACCAAATTGTGATTGCAAATATTAGTGTAAGCACATCTAATATTATTACAACATCTTAGATGGAAATGAGCTTCATCTTCAATCTCCTCTAAGTTGCATAAGTTATATATTTTTTTCTCCTAGTGAGTTTTTGAAAGAGTCTATCTGCTAATTTCACCATGAAGCTCATGTGAGTTAGTTCTCAGTTCAACAATAATCTTTTTTTCTTGAGGCTTGCAACCTTATTAGGGTCAAAGGATGATCAAGCTCGAGTTTGACGGTTTTTTTATAATAACATAATTTTCTTTTGTCATTGATATTTTCATCACTCCATAGGAATTTAGACACTTTTCTATTTTCAATTTTAAGTTTTGTCATTAGAGAGGGTTATTGATGTCCCAAAAATTTAACCATTTGTCAAATTCATTTTTTGAACATATTTTTAGATTGAGATGGGTTATGCACAATTGTAGAACAATGCTAGGAAATCTACCCTAGTCATGTTTATCTAGCCTATGTTTTGTAGAATATAATGTTTTGGGTTATTGATGTCCCAAAAATTTAACCATTTGTCAAATTCATTTTTTGAACATATTTTTAGATTGAGATGGGTTATGCACAATTGTAGAACAATGCTAGGAAATCTACCCTAGTCATGTTTATCTAGCCTATGTTTTGTAGAATATAATGTTTTAGGTCTTCACATTCAATGGGGGACATACCAACTCCCATGAGGAGAATAAGGTGCAAAATTTTCTTAGAATTGAAAATTTAGAAATTTAACCTCTTTTACTAGAGTTTTCTCAGATCTTAACCTTGTGAGTTCTCAACCTTAGGGATATTATGAAATAGAATTAAAACAACAATGGAAGTGGACAATATTTCAATCCTTAACGACCTCAAATATCTAGGAAATCCAAAAGAAAATATAGTAAAGCGTTTTGATAAGTTTCAACCCTCTAGGGAAATCTTATCAAGCATAAACCATATCTAAAACCCCTTATTTGTAGTACTAAATATATTAGCGAAACATTCATTCTATCACTTAACACAATTTCCCTTAACTTATGTCAAATCAACAAGACATCTATAGATGAAAATTACAAACCATGAAGAACATAGATGGTTGAAAATAAAATCTACAATTTACACAAGTATTAGACAGTTGAAAAATTCATTAGTATGCATAAGATGAATTTCATGTGCATACCATAGCTTCAACACAAGGCTAGTAAAATCCACTAGTTCTCCAAAACCCTAGCTAGGGAAAACAATGAAAACCATAGCTCAACCAAGGAGATTCAACAAGCATGAATGACTCGGGCTAACTCGGGCTAGTCCTCCAAGGGAAGATGTCTCCTCCTCTTCTTCTTCTTAACCAAATACAACATATGGTTGCATCTCAAAACCCTAATCTCCAAATCTCCAAAGGATGAAACCCAAACCCTAGACTTCAATATGCTTCAAGAAGAACAAGAAACCCTGACGACTCCAAGAAAGATAGTGAGAGAGATCAAGTAGTGCAAGTGAATATATAAGAGAGATGATAACTAGTGTGCTTCTCCTAGTCACATATCTATACAAGAGTGGCTGAGAATGATGAGTGATGTGAATGTGTAAAGGAATCTCTCCCTCCTCTCTATATATATGAGAGGTAAGGGAGGCCAATAGTACAATATGGGTTAATTCCCTTACAATAATCACATGTAGGCTCACACAAGTGGAGCACTACACTCTAAGGGTACACATGTCAAGCTCCAATCTAATGCCATACACAATAAGGGATCCAATATGATGTAGCTACATAAGGTGTGTCCACACCCCTCCATAACAAGCGCATCTAGACTCCATCACTCCTCCTAAGCCATGTTGTTCATTGGGTCCACTCTACCTATGTAAACACTATTGCAACCTAGGTGTCACCAATCCAACTTCAACCCTCCATACATGAACCCAAGCTACCCCACAATGTCTAGGGTCTGATGCCCTCCTCCAAGATGCTCAATGATCCTCCCCCTAAGTAGGGTGTTCTCCAAGCAAGAAAACCTCTCCATATGACCATCATTAAGGGAATCCCTCATATTGTTAAGAGAAATCCAATGACCTAGGGAACAATGCTAAGAAAACACCCAACTGAGGTCAAGAAACCATTGAGTAAGCTATCTCCAATGTGATGATCCATCACATACCATCTCCCATGTGTAAATCCATCATGAACCATCAAGGGGATGAACATACACCATGTACCCCAAATCTTATGAAGCACCCCCAAATATGGTGTAAACACTTTCAAAGTAACGCAAAAGTTCACATAGGGTAGGGAGTATTGTTTTTAATTTTGAAATTATAACTAATGAATTTCTTTGGATTTTCCCAATTATGTTCGAAGTCTCTCGAGATATGCTTCCACCCCAAGCCTCACAACTGTAAAGGGTCACTATTGTTACGAGTCTAGAGAAAAGTGATTTATTTTTATACAATGCCAAAGTTCCACACATTTACAATGCTTTTCCAAGCTGTTATATGCCTTCCATCCCAAAAAAGCCATTTTTCAATATTAAGATTCCAATTAAGCTTGCGAATAAGATCACACCCAAGTATTTTATAGGAGTGGACCACTTCTAAAGGTTTCTTATTAAAATAAAGTATAAAGTTGGTTGAATTTTTGGATTTTATAATCATGATTTTGGTTTAATCAATGTTTACTATTAAACTAGACTTATTGTAGAAGGACACTTGGTTGTTTTTCAAGGTCCACAAAATGCTTGGCCAAGAAAACAATGTTGTCACCATATAAAACTAAAATTGTGTCTTAAGATTATGGTGCCCATAACAAGTTATGGGCAATGTTATTGAAAATATTTTAAATTATGAGACATTTTTATCTTCATTGTTTCTAATACAAAAAATTCTAAGAAAAATAACTCATAAATATTTAAAAACACCCTTTAAAATTTAGAAATCACCTCCCACATGAGTTATGCATTTTTACATAAAAGTTTAATTGTCTAAGAACATTATTAATTATGCGAGAATATTTTTAATTATCTAAGAATATTATTGGTGTAGTAGTGAAGGTTGGTGCCTTTGTGCTCAACCTCTTCTAAGTACTTTTCCAAATGATTAATATCGTATGTACACGCAAGACATCATTTTTCAATGTTATCAATCATCTTGGAATTGGACCTTAAGAAGGCTTATGACTGTATAAATTGGGATTATGTTAGATTGATGCTTCTTCATTGTAGACCAGATTGTCACGAAAGTGTAACCCACCTTCGTGATTCCACCCCGCCTCTAGGAAGGTATATGTGGACATTATGCCACAAATCAATTGTTGATTTCCAAGCAACTTGATGTTAATCTAGTGCATAGGTACATGTTAGTGGACCTTCTCTATGGTCTTGTTGCATCATTTTAAAATTAGTTATATGATTTGCTTCTTCTCCTCTACTTTAATCAAAGTTTGGTAAGAAGTTCAACTTAAGGTAAATAAGGAATCTTTGACTAGGTTGGACGTAGAATTGGAAATCATATAATTTCAAAAAAATGCTGAAAATTATTCCTTGGAGATTGGTCAACACTGCAAGCAGTTCGAGATGGAGCGCAACAAGATTCTTTTGGTGGATGAAGAAAATTGGAGACAGAAAAGTAGAGCTATTTGGATTAAGAGTGGTGACAAAAATACTAAGATTTTTCATAGATTCGCAAGTTATAGGCGAAGCAAAAAATATCTCTGGGATATTATGGATGATTCAGGAAGAGTATTCACAGGACAAGAAGCCATAAAGACTGAAGCAGTCTCCTATTTCAATTTTTTTTTAAGGATCCAAGGCAGACTACTATCTAGGACGAGCTTGAGGCTATTAGACTATATCCAAAGATGGTTTTAGAGGAGGAACTCCCTTCTTTAGAGCAAGTTGTATCCTTGGAAGAGTTATCAACTGTTTTAAAAGGCTTTGCCAAGGACAAGAGCCCTGGTCCATATGGTTGGACAATTGAAATATTTTTTTTCTTTTTTGATTTGATGGGTCTTGATCTTCTGGCGTTGGTTGAGGACTCTCGAATCCATGGTGAAGTTATGAGGCTGAGAAACTCCACTTTCATATCTCTTATCCCGAAAACAAATCGCCCTTCAACCTTTCAGGATTTTTGGCCTTTTGCACTGTGTAACCTTGTGTATAAGATTATTACAAAAATTTATTGTGAAGAGGATTCGACAAATTCTTTCCCGGTCCTTATCGAATGCTCAATTGGGTTTCTTAAAGGGTCACTAGATTCTCGATTCCATCGGAACGACACAGGAGTGCTTGCACAACATAAAAGAAAAGCATTTACAGACAATCATCTTGAAATTGGACCTTAAGAAGGCACATGACTGTATAAATTGGGATTATGTTAGATTGATGCTTCTTCATTGTGGATTTGGTCATCTCATGACTAAATGGATTATGGGCACAGTCACTTCTACTACATTTTCCATCTTGATAGATGGTGAGCCTACAAATTTTTTTAGCAGTGAGAGGGGTTTGCGCTAGGGCTGCCTTTTGTCTCCACTTTTGTTTATTATGGTGATGGAGGGATTAAGCCTTTCCTTGGGTAATAAGTTGTTAGAAGGGAGTTTGACAGGTATAAAAGTCTCACAACTGATTAGAATTTTACATATACTGTTTGTTGATGACGTGCTTATAATGACTAAAGCATCCTTCACAGAGTGACAATATATTCATTCTCTTTTATATTCTTTTTGCAGTGCCTTTTGGCTGGAGACTAACATTAATAAGTCAACATTCCATCATTTTGGTGCTTCACAAATCCTACTTGATAATTTGAATTCCTTATTTCACTTTGGCATTATGAGTCTAGAAGCAGGGTTTAAATATCTTGTCTATTTCCTGAAGATAAACCGGTATAAGGAGGTTGATTGGCTTTGGTTGACACAAAAGTATGAGACTAGAATGAGTCATTGGTGTAATTGATTCCTATCGATGGGTGGCAAATTCGTATTGATTAAGGTTGTGCTGGAAAGCCAGTCGGTTTATTGGTTGGCCTTGCCACATATACCTTTCACGATTTTGAATCAGATTCGCAAGTTGGCTTTTTCCTACTTATGGACAAGGGAAAAAAATCACTCATCTTTCCACTTATGTAAGTGGGAGACTATTGCTCGTCCAAAAAAGTTTGGAGGTTGGGGGTTTCGAAATATATTCTGCTTTTCACGAGAATTAGTTGCTAAATCGCTTTGGCGTGGTTTAATGGTTCTGGGTATATGGAATCGGGTACTGAAGGATAAATATTTGCCACATCTTTCTGTTGTTTCTTGGTTTCGCACTGTCAATCCTGCACTCACATCTGGATCATCAACCTGGAGAAATTTAGTGAATGCACTACCATTGTTGCTACACTGGCTGGCTTGGAAACCAGGGGCAAGCTCTTCCATCACAATGGGTCACAATGGGTAAGGATGAAATTATGGGCTTGGGTAAGAGATCCTTCCTTTCCCCTGAGTTGATATCTTTGATAAATTCAAAACATGTCCACTTTCTTTACCAAGCTAAAAAGGAGTTGGTCCAAGGTTCCATCTGTTACAATTGGCTAGACAGCAGAGACCTGGGTTTGATGGGAGAGTTGGCGGGTGAATGGGAGCATTATAGACAAGGTTTGATAGAATTTGGTATATCTCTCACAAGTTGCAAGGATGATTTAAGATGGATGGGGGGGCATGGTAGCGGTCATATAACCACAAAGAAAATTTATAATGCTCTATCTGCTGAACTATGGGTGAATATTTCCGGGAATGTGAAGAAAAATCTTTGGAGCTGGGAGTGTCCCCTAAAGACAAATTTGTTTACTTGGTTGCTCATCGAAGACAAACAACTAACATGGAACAACTTGCGTAAGTGCGGTTGGCATGGTCCAGGTATGTCCTTTCTATGTAAAGCCAATGATGAATATGCGTTCCATTTTTTTGTCGACTATCCGTTCACTCTTTATACCTGGGACAAGCTACTAGCTTACTACATGCTGACTGTAGACTAGAAGGGTACCACACTTCATGAATGTTTTGGAACTTGGGCTTGAAGATAGTTTAATTTTCGTACTTTTCCTATTTTTTTATGCTGGAACATATGGAAAGAAAGGAATTTATCTATTTTTGAATCTAAGAATCCCTCCATGGAAAAGGTCTTTATGGTAACTATAGTAGACATGGCTTGTTATAGCATGCAGAGAGTGAAAAAGTCTTCCCGACATCACATCCATACTTTGCCTTATCACAAAATTATTGGATGGTTTGATGGTGTAGCGCAGGGACAAGGGGATCTTAGTGGAGCAGGGGGTGTTATCAAACTTAATGAACATTTGGAATACAGGTGGACACTAAATTGCAGTGGCGGCACAGACACTAGAGCATAACTTATGGCTACTTGGGCAGTTCTTACTCTGGCACAAAGATTAGCGATCACATATATTCATGTTATTGGGGACTCCAAAATCATTATCGATTGGCTCAATAACGTTGGATCGTTGTAGGCTATTTCTATTGAATGCTGGAAAGACGAGGTAAAGGACCTCATGAATTATTTTTCTGTCATTACCTTCGCCCATGGGTATAGAGAAGAAAATCATGATGCAAATACTTTATCAAAGAAAGCACTAACTGAACGTATTGGAGTCATTATATACAATCAGTGGATGGATGGTCATGAAGGGCCAAAAATATTTATCAATATGGTCTAGTTATGGTCATAGTTTTATGAGATCTATATGCAGTTATGAAGTTTGTATGGAGCTGAAGTATCATTTATGAGATCTATATGCAGTTATGAAGTTTGTATGGAGCTGAAGTATCATCATTTTTTCTATTGTTTCCCCATTAGATAGTTTAGATTGTTGTTTTTATTTATGCAACCACTTGGGGTGGTGCATTGGGTGACTTGTTGGGTAGCTGGAATCCTTTGGGTTCTGAGTTTTAGGTCATTTTTGTAACAATGAAGATGATGGTATGAGGCATGTTGAATATGTAATGTGAACATGACTATGTGTACTGATTATATACCTTAATATAATGAGCAATTTTCATCTGGAAAAAAAATAATTCAACTCCTATTTCTATGTACAATGTCCAATGACTACCTCAAAATGTCTAATAAAAATTCTTGAACATAAAAAATAATCAACAATATCTTCCTTAAATTTAACATGAAAGTAAGCTAATGAGTAATGTTTACCTTAAAGATAACATATTACAAGTATACATCCCAAAGAGTTGGCTCAACTAATTGTGGTCAATGTTGTTGGGCATTTGGCTAGTTCCATACCAATAAGTGCTCGATTCAATTCCTTGTGATGAGGTGTACTAGTCTACATCAACATGTTTATTAGGGATGCCATCACAAATGTAAAAAATCATCAAAAATAACATGAAAGTAAACTTAAGTTTATAATATGAATAATAATAATCTAAATTATGGTAGCAACCTAATTAGATGTTAAATCTACATCTCTTTGTTTGTGAAATAATAAATATACTCTATATAATAATTTGACTATTTAATTTATAAAGATGTACATACCCTACCCCTTTTAAATGTAAACATATAACTTAAAAAAATAAATACATAATTTTAATTATTAAATATACTCATATTGTATATATACATATAAATATCATCCCAATAAAAAAATTGAAAATCTTACAACCGCAAATCCAAAAGCCACGTGGTAAAGTGTTAATTAATGATTTTTTTTAATGCATTATCTATTCATTATCTCTTTAGGAACCAAAAGCTCAAATAAAAAGATAAAAAATATTGTACAAAATAATACATTCTTAAAAATATATATAATAAAAACACATAAAGAAAAAGAAAAGTAATGTGGGTTAAACAAACTAAAAATATTATGAAAAATGAAAAAAATATATTCTTAATAATGTGTAATGAAAATGTAAGAAAAAGTTAGGATTTGGATTTTTTTTTTTAATAGCGATTTTAGATTGTAATTTTAACAATTAAAATATAGGATTTTGGAAATTTATAATTGAATTTTGAACAAAAATAATTGGAAAAAATAGAAATCATAGCGTGTTTAAACTAGGTTAAAACCTACATGAATTTGAAAGTAGATTTATACTCTATGGTGAATGTGAAGGGTTTATTAATTTGAACGTGGGTTTCTACTTTGTTGTGAATTTGAACATAACTTAGATGATGGTGGTTTCCATAAGTTCCTTCTCTTACTTAATTTCTTTTCTTTTCAATGTGAGCAATTCACCACATATTCCAAAACCTCAACTTCTTAAGGGGAGGACTAGGTTTCTACTTTGCTGTGAATTTGAACATAACGTAAAGGATGGTGGTTTCTTGCGGTTGGTTCCCTGCGATTGGGTGCATAATTTCCTTCTATTATTTAATTTCTTTTCTTTTCAATATGAGCACTTCACCACATATTCCAAAACCTCAACTTTTTAAGGGGAGGACTAGCAAAGTCACCCTAGAGAGTCTTTATGAACATATAGATAATAAAATATTAAGATTCATGACTCACTTGTAGAAAAGGGAGGCTAGAATACAAGAACTGGAAAAACAAAAACAATCAACCCAAGAAGGAGAGCTCCAAGCAAATATCAACATGAGAGATGTGATTAAAGCGCTAGAAGAAAAACTAATTAACAATTTGATTCCAATTAGTTTTGAAAATAAATTGGATATCAAACCCATAAAAAAAGAAATGAATAAGCTAATAGAGTTGCAGAAAATGGAATCTAGAATACAAGAAATGGAAAAACAAAAACAATCAACCCAAGAAGGAAAGGTTGAAGAGATAGAATAAAAGAGCTAGAAGAAAAACTAACTAACAATTTGACCCTAATTAGCTTGGAAAATAAATTGGATATCAAACTCATCAAAGAGGAAATGAATAAGCTAATCCAGTTAGATCATGAGCCGTAACAAAAGAGAATTGGACCTTATAATTTTTGATACATAAGAACAACAAGATGAAGACATGCTAGAAATAGTAAAAGAAGAACTAAAAAATAAATCACAAATTGAAACAACTTGCATCATAGAAGCAAAGATGTTGTGAAAAACAATCGAACATAAAGATAAACAACAAGATGAGGACACTCTAAAAATACTAAAAGAAGAACTAAAAAATAAATCACAAATTGAAACAACTAAATAAATCTCAAATTGAAACAACTTACATCATAGAAGCAAAGATGCTAGAAAAAATAAGAGAACATAAAGATAGGTTGATCCTTGTCAAAATAAGTTGTAATGACTATAAATATGGCATACTCAATAAATCTCCAAGCTTAAAAGGGTCAAGAATATTTATAAATGAAAACCTCATTCCATAAAACCCAATAATGACATAAATATGACATACTCACTACATCTCCAAGCTTAAAAGGGTCACAAATATTTATAAATGAAGACCTCATTCCATAAGATCTAGTTGAATTAAGGAAGGAAGTTCAAAAGGTAAAAAAAAACTAGGAAGGAAGACAAATAGGGAATAATTATAAACCTAAATGCTATTGTTAGGGATAAAGACCACAATGATAATAATAAATAGAATTTTGGGACACATAAATGAAATTCTAAAAAATTCAAGATAATCTCTTACCTTATTGAGGTCTAATAGAATTTTTGAACGTTAACCAGGTTGTGTCGGCTTTACTCTCACTGGTATAGTCATCAATCTTCTTCTTTATGCCGATGATAT
>CBVK0103140510.1:0-10261 GCA_900067695.1 Picea abies
ATATTAAACTTTTTAAAGAACAAGAAAGGATTTGAAAATTTTATCTATAGTGATGATGCCCAACCATTTTGTAAGACACCCAACCCCCCTAAGTACCTTTTTAAGAGATGGGGTGTTAAATTTTATTTTTTTTCTCAATCGTCTCAAAGCCTCAACTCGAGGCACCATCATATTTTGTTTTTCAAGATCTTTCCAATGACTGTCACCATGCTCGAAATCGAGCTCTGGATCAAAAGCTACAACCCTTTTAAGTTCATGGACTTTCTTACGTCAGTCTCACATTATCGCCACATGGTGCTCTATCACTTACACCATCTAATGTGGCTCTGACGTGGCACCTGCCACTTATAGCTCTGGATCAAAAGCTACAACCCTTTAAAGTTCATGGACTTTCTTACATCAGTCTCATATTATCGCCACATGGCGCCCTATCACTTACACCATCTAATGTGGCTCTGACGTGGCACCTGCCACTTATCCCATTGGTCCTGGCTCACCAAATCAATGACTTACGCCAGCTCTCGCTATTAGATCAACGATTTGTAGCGCTTTGGACTAGTACTTGTTGGAGTGTTTGGTTACTCCGCTTTGGCAACCACTTCGATGACATACTCCAACAATGGATATTCCCCCAGATCGGACAGTCCTTGGGGTCGAATAACAACAACCCCGATTACTTCAGAGTATCTAACTAGCACGATGACTAACTCCCTTCTCCTTGTTCCCATGTTAAGCGAACAGGTGGGATCTATGAAGAATCGACGACTAAGATTAAATCTCACCTTTTCTCCAATATACAACCTAGATCACCTCTTGGGTCCCTCCGTTCAAGTCCTCTAGCAACCCCGTAATTTGACATCCCAACGACAATATCATTCGATCGACAGTAGAAATATATCCACCCTCGGATCCAATGGTCGAAAATCAATGGCGACCATCCAAGGTTCTAAGCCCAACGAGGCCCATCCTCATCCTCTTGACCAACTAGGTGTCGACACCTATTGTCCTCCGAGACATGATGATTGCCACACTAGTGAGACACGTGGCACTCATATCGTGTCGCAACCACCCCTTCAAGATGTTAAAGGACCATGACACATGGCATAACCATTTCTCGACACATGGACCCGCACGTGGACTTGGCGTGGCGTACGCGTCATCACATAGCACTTGCCTCATCCATTTAGGTGATGACACCTGTCCTGCCCATGACATGCTAATCATCAAGTTGACACTTACATCACTCTGACGTCACTCCCCTTTTTCAATACTCACCAAGAGAATCGGTAGGGCCCACGATGAATTGACAACTGAGATTGAATCTCTCATCTTCGTCAACCAATGACCCAGATCGCCCCTTAGAGTCCCTCCTTTAGACTGCATCTCCTTTGGGACCACAATCTACTCCAACCAGCACCCCTTCGATGGATGGTCGAGATCTCTCAATCCTATGGATCTGACGGTTTAGACTTAAGACACATGTCCCAAGGTATGAACTGACAGAGACTCACCCTCAATCCTTCCTTCAAATAATAGGCAAACACATTGGCATTCCTCATCAGCATGATGTCACTTTCCTCTTTAGCTTTGCTTAAGCGAAACCCCACGTAACGTCTGAGTTGGCACCTATGACATGTGGCTCTTCCATTTCCACCACCTGGCCTGACACATGGCACTTAAACCATGTCACATTTTGCTTCCTCAAAGTTTCAATTCACCTTGACACGTGGCTTAGTCATCACTTGACATGTGAACCACCCACATGGACTGACGTGGCATACTCATCATCACTGAGCACCTGATGCATCCATCTAGGTACTGACACCTGTCCACTACGCAATGGTTGGGTGACTTCATCCTCCTCCATTGCTTTGGCTTGAGGCAAGTCCTCCTAATCCAACGACTAAGGTAAGTCCTCCAATGGATCTAGGACGTTCAATAATTTGGAGTGCTCCTCGTTGGAGTCTCTCATTAATATCTCACACCAATACTCTAATAACCACACATTCCTACCGTATTGAGACTGATTTATATGGTCCAGGATCTACCGAAGTCTTTCTCTAATGTATCCCACAGATTCCATTAACTTGAAGGTTCTCCCATCAGAGTCCCTCGCATCCCTATTCCTAGGCTCTCTAATAGCTATTCCCTCCAACTTAGGTCCAGGTTCTCATCACTATACTGATTTAACGGTTGCGATTGCTTTAGGCTTAAAATGTGGGTTTTCTCCAAGCTATAAATCTAAGTGAGGACTTATCCATTTTATGCATTTTCTTCTAGTTCCTAAAGGCTAATGACTGAGTAAAGTATTATTTTCCTATCCTAGTGGAAAATTTTGCATAGTCTCCAAGCTTTCTCTTCAAATAGGGAGGTTTTCCCCAGAGCTTAAAGCTCCCCAAACTGCATGAAAAACTTCCCAGGTTTCAGGGCCTTTCAACCTCCATTCTTCCAACAAGCAATAAGTCCTACTACCTATTCACCCAATGGGGATTTCATTCCACATGACCATTTGCAATAAGGAGAGGTTAACGATGCAGGGTGCATGCATAGGAGGTTCACACCAAAAGTATATTCATATATTTACCCTAGGTCTGTACTTCGAGGCTCAAGCAGTTGCCCATGGAAATTTCCCAATGAAACATATATAGTTAATGAGCAAGGCGTTAGCAAATTACTTATTCACAATATCAATCTCTTGGCCTACAAAATTCCTCATGTATCATTTACTAGAAGATTAAGTTTAGAATATTTCATTTATATTAGGGTATTATTACCAACCTCAAACATTCACATGGATTAAGCATAGAATATACCTATCTTTTACAAGTTATATCCAACCAACTAACTGTGGGCGTTCATCTTTCCACCCAACCATAGGATATGAAACAACATAACTTTGCAGTCTAGCCACCCCCGTGTCAAGCCATGATACCACCAGGGAATTTGTTATGCTAACCTCTCCTAGCTCAAGCCTCTTTGAGGTTTATCAGATGCATTTCCAGCATCTAGCTGGCAACCTCTTAGCTCAGGATGGGTTCTAGGTTTCTTAGACCATTCATGCGACCAATTTCTTGCTTGGAGACTCACATCTCTCTGCCCCCTATGTGGGTTCACTCCCTCCAAAAACTGGATAACTCTCTCATGCATTCTTCTGCACATAAAATTACTTGTGAGGGTTCTCAGCCTATCCTTCTTTATTTTGTCAGAAGGAATTTGGGTTTAACACGGTTCAACTTGGAAAGTGTGACATGGAATGCAATGGTACCCTTGGCTGACAATTCTTGTTGTCCTATTCAGTCTTCCATACTTGTATTCATTGGGGTGGTTGGTTGTCCAACTACCAACCCCCTTCCATTAACTTTCTTACTTCAGCTAGAAATTGTTATTTCCTTCTCATTGTTCATCAAGGTGGCCTGCGGTATTTTACACATGAATCCCCTTTCTATGCCCCATCACAAATCCCTCTTATGGTATCATGGTCATTACTCAAGAAGTCACCCCATAGTCAGTTGTTGGCCTTTTCCATTAATCAATAATACATTTACAATACTTGCATGTCATCTCATGGCGATTATTAATTTTGATTAGTTATCTATAATCATGTGTTTAGAAAGGGGGTATTACAATCCCCTCCCCCTTCAAAAGGAACATTGTCCTTAGTGTTCTCCTCAGAAATACCTATCATGCTTTTATCTTTCGGCTACTTAAGCAGGGTCCTCCTTTTCTTTGTCCGGTCTTCACTCAAACTCTGGTATTTCAGAACATTCCTACAAAAAATATCAAACAACATGCATATTAATTCACAATTCCATGCATAAAGATCTCATTGATGTTCAAAACTCAAAAGGAAATATTCATATCAACACAATATTTATCTGTACAACTTCATGGATCTACATCCATATGGTTGTCTTACCAAATTGGCTCCCTATTCTCTTTGACATACTCATTGTGTTCATGACCCTAAATACAAGAATTATCGAAGTCTCCTCTTCTTTGCGGTCACTCACCCTTCAAGCCCAGGCTTAGGCATCCCCTTCTCTGCTTTACAGTCCCTCGAGTGATCCATCATGCCTTGCCAAGGATTTTTCAAACAAGAATTGTTTTAGATACTTCACCGAGACTTACAGTTGAGGTGTCCATCTAGCCTATGTTACCTCAACATGATATTATTTTATGGTGATCATGGCTTATCTCATGATTCTCATGTCACAACCATAGCCTTTTTCCATGATTTCCCAGCTTGACAACCATCATTTATCCCTCCAGGACAAATCTATAATATCACCGGTATCACATGCATATAGTGAATTTGTGAGACACCATCATCAATTTCAATCAAACCTTTTCAATATGTTGTCCACAGTTGTTTTTTTTAATTTCATTTATCAAATGTTCAAATTTGATCTATATAGGAACCAAATTTCTATGAGGATGAGACTTTTTTCTTATGGGATCTTGGCATTTCGTAACCAACATACATTGGTCTTTCTTATGGACTTACATTGTTTCCATATCGAATACCATCTTTCCTGCAACTTCAACATTCTCACAACCAAACAAATTGTTAGTTCTTATGCACATTGCATATACTCATGCTTATCTCATGATTCTCATGTCACAACAATAGCCTTTTTGCATGATTTCCCAGCTTGACAACCATCATTTTTCCCTCCAGGACAAATCTATAATATCACCGGTATCACATGCATACAGTGAATTTGTGAGACACCATCATCAATTTCAATCAAACCTTTTCAATATGTTGTCCACATTTTTTTTTTTAATTTCATTTATCAAATGTTCAAATTTGTTCTATATAGGAACCAAATTTCTATGAGGTTGAGACTTTTTTCTCATGGCATCTTGGCATTTTTTAACCAACATACATTGGTCTTTCTTATGGACTTACACTGTTGCCATATCGAATACCATCTTTCCTACAACTTCAACATTCTCACAACTAAACAAATTGTTAGTTCTTATGCACATTGCATATACTCATGTATTGTTTCATCATACCAACATTTTTCAAAATGCGTTCGAGCATCTTATAAATTTAATCAATGTGTCAATGTACATTGCCACACTCATGCACCCTTTTGCATTGATTTTAGATTACCATAATTTTCATGTTAGGCACTATGCCATGGTGTGTTGGAACTCAACCAATCTCTTGCCACATGGATTACCTATCCATATTCATTATTACAACAGGACTGCTATACCTGCTTTGAGCCGATTATAGCCTCAAATTAATATATATTACATTAAATTCAAATTTCATATGAATGCATTCCATCATTCTTTATTTACTCATAACTAAGGTGCCAATATTCATGGCCAATCAATTCTTCTTTTTCCATTTCACAACTATTTTGGAATATTGAAAGGTCTTCCTTCCATAAGGCCAGTCTCGTGCAGGCCCACTCTTTGTCAACATGCACTTTCTCAATGCATTCAATCAATGTGTTTCTTATGAGCACTATTGTTTTGCAATCATTCCTGATTGGTCAATGCATTCATGATATATTTTTTCATGAGTTTCTTGCAAGGACTTCAATCATCCTTAACTGCCAAAGGTTCTTTCCTCTATCATTTAGATTGTTTTCCCAAATCTTACGATTCTTGGGTGTCAATGACATACAACAGTCAATTAAATTCATATGCATATCATAAATATATAAATTATTTCAGAAGAGATTCTTACCCAATCCCTTTTCAATTCTCGTGTCATATGGGCATGAAATCTTTATAATTGTCCTGGCTGCCAACACCCTTTCTGATGACCTCATCAATGGTGCTTCATGGGAACTCCCAAGATCCCTTCATCAATCTTTTCCATCAACAACCTTCTTATACTTTTCCTCTACCTGAGGTTTTCCACCATTGACAATTTTCCTTCCCAGACAACTCCAATCTTGTCATGTTCACATTATGCATCATCACAACCACAATTATATTAGCGGCCATATTAAATAAAAATGTATGTACCATAGCATTTAAATAAGTAAAACATACCCAGGTATGATCCATCATATCTATATGCACTATCACATTGGCCTCAACATTTTTATGAGTGCAAGCACAATTAACATTTATGTTGTTTATACAATCATACAGACATCCACTTTCTCATGCTGGAATCATCCACACATAGCAACATTTTAGTTTTCTCATCCTAGAGAAACACAATAATCATCAAGAAAGGAGACAAGTGATTCTCCCCTTTTTTCCAACTACTTTGCATAATCAGTGAACTTCCATATTAACTTAGTTATTCCCAAGGCCTCACTTCCTTTGCAACATCATGGATTAACCAATCTTACCCATTTAAACATATTTATTAGTTTTGTTTATTTTCCTTTGCTTTCACAATTGTTCCTTTGAGCATACAACTCTGTCTCATGATTCCGAATTTTAAAGTGAGGAAAATGTTCCTCCCTTTTCTCATTTATTTCTTATGCAACTCATTCCCTTATGAGCTATTCCTTCTCTTTCCCTTAAGCAGTCTCATTCAAGTTCATCTTGACCTTTCCTAGATGAAATCAACATATTACAACATCAAGGTGTGGATCAGAAATTAATTATGATCGAGTGCACTTGGTACATTTACCAAACATAGATAAGATTGGTTAATATTCATTTGCATGTCTTTCATACATGAATTATAATTTTTTTAAATGTAATCTACGATTCTTATAGAAACAGTCCTTGCAATGCATTCCTAAATTTTCTAACAGTCATTAATGTTAGGGATGTGTTCTCTTGAAAGAGTCTCCACATAGTTCTTCCACATGGAACTGCTTGAGCATGCAACTTCCTTATTTCTTATGCATCATTACTTGAAATGATCTCAGTTCGTGAGTTAGTGTTAGATTTATCATTTTAGTTGCTTACCCAATTATTCATAAAGAATTATAGGCACACATTCTTTTGATGCATTCCAGATACACATTTGATCATGTATTTTTATGTTATCAACTTGCTTTCAAGATATGCTTCTATGCACTTAGTCACATGCATTAACATGTTATGTATTTCCACCATAGGCACACTTTATAATTTCACTTATATATCTATTTAAATCATTTTACTTATGATTGTTCACGATCATTTACATAAAGTTTTTGAAGGAAAAAATCATATTTCCTTCTACTCATAATGACAAAGCATCCTTTCTCATTTCTCTTCCATCTTTTGATATTGGCTCTCTCTCTCAGGAATGACATACCTCATGAATCCATTATTCAATCAAGACAATTCAGTCCCTTTAATCTAGGATCAACCATGTATTCATGGCCTTTATTGAGTCTAGGAAAGCATGCTCCTTGCCTTACTGCCCTCTTACTCAGGTAGTCATATTATGCCTTCAAGTATCTCTCTCTCTCTCTCTCTGTATATATATATATATATATAATGCATGTTCCTTGCTTGCACATTTTTATATCATTCATTCATATTTATCTAATCTTAATATCAAAATTTTCTAAAGAGAAATTAAAACCATCCATCTGACTAGTCTTATAGATATATTCATTTATGTATTCATACTAGGAAACCTTATAACACATTCAATCCATGCACTTAAGCATATACTTACATATATGGATATTCAACGTCCAATCTCACTGTTTGCACCCCTTTTTCCATGTCATTCACACAAATTGGCTTTTCAAATTTCCATACCATTCCTCCCTCGGATCATATAGTCATTAATATGACAAGTTCCATAGGGACACTAATAATTATGTTTCCCTTTTTTTCATGGCAACAACCAACAAGAAACCAATCTTTCCCAACTGGTATGAAAGCAGTCCCCCATTCAAAAAATATCAATAGGTAATTACACATTACCCAAGGAACTGAGATAAATATTCTAGTTTCTCTTCCTACCTCAGACCATTCATGGTCAAAAGACCTCTACCAAGGAAATCCTTTCCCAGATTCCCTCTCACTACTAATTGAGTATACGCGCCATACCCATATGGCCATCATCCATCTCTAGATGTTATCCCATTGGCAATATGCAATGTCCAAGCATTTTCTTTACCATATTCTGGATCAACTTCATTGATCCATTACAATTTTAATCTCATAGGATTATATGTAAACACCATTATCAACATTTTATT
Source organism: Picea abies (assembly GCA_900067695.1). Lineage (NCBI taxonomy): Eukaryota > Viridiplantae > Streptophyta > Pinopsida > Pinales > Pinaceae > Picea > Picea abies. Next base: position 8,136 of record CBVK0103140510.1, read on the forward strand.
CATGTTGCTAGCTTTCCCACTAATACCAAATCATCCTCAACTAAAAGTTCCATCAACAAACCATACCATACAACCCACCACATGTTATAATATGTCTATTTGCATGCTCATAACTGCTTACTCATGTCAATAGGTGTTTACACATTTTGTACAGTCATGAGCTCATCACTAGCTCATATGTTCTGGTCATCTCACCTCTTTTGTGAGGACTATCATTATTTCACATAACTCCTTTTTATTTGATTAACTAGGTTATCTTAGCTACATGCTTCATTCATTACAGGTCAAGTAACTAACCTTACAATTTTTTCCATCAACCCTCTAATCATGAAGAACTACACATATATGGTTTAGTATTTTATTTGAGCAATAATTATTACTGCCAGGGATCCTATAAATCCATACTAAATTCCTTTAACCACACAGAATTTTCCATAAGGGTCTTAGCCCTTATAAAAACAACCATTACAAATTCTAGAGGCTCTAGGTGCTCAAGAAGATAGACAAAATTACACTTAAATAAAACAACTCAACCCATCCATTCTTTGGGCTCATGCATCTCTATAACAAAAAAATCCATTCACATTCATCCACTAATGCTTATCATCATATTCTCAATTATGTAAGAGTAGCTATCAATCCATCAAGAAACAACCATTATTTTGTCACAAGAAAATCCAAAAATAAGATTTCAATCTGCAGTCCTTCCTCTCAAGGAACTTGTGCAAATAATAAACAAATTTTGATGTAGAGAAAAATTTTCTAACAGGATCATCTTGGCGTTTTTATACCAATCCTATGACTGATTTCTGTCCCATCCAGGCCTAGTGTTTGAACTCTACTTTGATACCACTTTGTAAGACACCCAACCCCTCTAAGTACCTTTTTAAGGGATGAGGTGTTAAAATTTATCTTTCCCTCAATCATCTCAAAGCCTCAACTCGAGGCACTGTAATCTTCTATTCGTCAAGATTTTTCCAACGATTATCGCCATGCTAAAAAATGATCTCTGGATCAAAAGTTACAACCCTTTAAAGTTCATGGAATTTATTACATCAGTCCCACCTTATCGATGTGTGGCATCCACGTGGCTCCCTATCACTTACACCATCTAATGTGGCTATGATGTGGCACATGCCACTTGTCCTATTAGTCCTGGATCACTAAATCAATATCCTACGCCAGCTCTTGCTATTATATCAATTATTTATAGCGCTTCAGAATAGTACTTGTCGGAGTGTTAGGTTACTCCGCTGCGGAAACCACTCCGACAACATACTCCGACCATACATAGTATGCCAGATCGGATGGTCCTCAGGTTCAAATAAAAACGACCCTGATTAATTCATAGTATCTTACTAGAATGATGGTTAACTCCCTTCTCCTCGTTCCCACGTTAAGAAAATAGGTGGGACATACAATGAATTGACGACTGAGGTTAAATCTCATCTCTTGTCCGATATATGGCCTAGATCACCTCTTGGGTCCCTTCGTCGGAGTCCTCTACCAACCCCATACTCTGACATCCCGAATGTAGTACCCTCCGATCGACGGTGGAGATCTGTCAACCCTTAGATCTAACAGTCGACAATCAATGGCAATTGTTGTAATATAGGGAAAAGTGGGGAATGTTACCAATAGTCCATCACATAAGCAAGAAAATAATATAGGTTACATACACATAAACTAGTAATATCCCAAGAAACATTATTTTATTATATATATATATATATATATATACGCAACACAAAAGAGATACTTTCCTTGATACATGATCATCTATTTATACATACATGTTCGGTTACTAGGCAGTTGTAACTACTTAACTACTTGGGTCGGTCTACTTAACAGATACTATGACCAAATTTCCATTCCAACTTTAACAGTCGACAGACTAACTCTTAGTTGATTGTCAGGTCTAGTCGGCAGAGTCGACTATCCCTTACAACATCTCTATTGGTTCTTGAGCTTGATTATCTTCCTGATTCATAGATTTGTTTCAGCCATGCTTTGACCCCAATCCCTAACAGTGGATTGTGGGGGGGCTTTCTCCTCCCCCCACAACTGTCACCAAGGGGGTCCAGGGGGGTGATGACAATTTTTGTAGCACCCCCATAGAGGGGCAT
>CBVK0103140546.1:0-27356 GCA_900067695.1 Picea abies
AACACTCAAGCAGAGCCATCCATCAGAAATGGTAGAAAGATCACCATGGAAGCTGACAGATTGAGACTAGATGTTGCATAGAATGTAGGAGCCCCTACTTCATAGTGCGGACAGAGACAGTCTCCTGATCAATTTGTTGGATACATGGATCTCATGAGCAAATGTATTGTGATTGAACCATATTCCTTTCATTAAGTAGTGCAGGATCCCACATGGGTAGATGCTATGGTGGAGGAGTATGACTCCATTGTCAAAAGAAGTGCATGGGAAATTGTCCCAAGACCGGTCGACAAATCAGTGGTAGGTTCATGATGGATCTACAAGGTAAAGCAAGTTGCTGATGGAAGTGTGGAGAAATACAAGGCCAGGTTTGTGGCCCGAGGCTTCTCACAGATCGAGGGGATAGATTATGATGAGATATTTTCACCTGTCGCAAGGTACTCTTCCATAAGATCCATCCTTGCACTCTCAGTGCAGAGGGGCTCACTCATTCATCCGATGGATGTAAAAACTGCGCTCCTCAATGGGATCATTGAGGAAGAAGTGTACATTGAACAACCAAAAGGTTTTGAGACCTTTGAAAAAGATTCACATGTGTGCAGACTCAAGAGAGCATTGTATGGGCTGAAGCAAGCACCCCATGCTTGGTACACTCAGATAGACATTTATTTCACCAGATTGGGCTTCACCAAAAGTGAAGCGGATGAAAACCTATACCAAATTTTGGTGGAGGGTAAGATTTTAATCATTTTTCTTTATGTTGATGATTTAATATTGATTGGTGATGAGAAACTAATACACTCATGCAAGGATGAACTTGCAAAGGAGTTCGAGATGAAGGATTTGGGCCTCCTTCATTATTTCCTTGGATTGGAAATATGGCAGTGAGATGGTGAACTTTTGTGTCTCAAGGCAAGTATGCAAGGGAGATACTAGGTAAGTTTCGCATGGAAGGTTGAAAACCCATGGATACTCCTCTTCCAGGAAACTGGAGGAAAGAGGATGCTACTTTCGGAGAGGTAGTGGATGCTACTATCTATCGACAGTTAGTAGGTTCACTAATGTATTTAGTGAACACAAGACCAGGCATTTTCTATGCTATTAACCAGCTAAGTCAAGTGATGGTTAAGCCTACCAAATGATTTTGGAAGGTGGGTAAGCATGTCTTGAGATATATGAAGGGAACATATGAGTATGGATTATGGTATAGACAAACGGATGAGGTGAAGTTGCATGGATTCACAGATGCATATTGGGTGGGCAGCCCAACAGACAGAAAGAGCACATCAGGGGGGATCTTTAGTATCATATCTATAGTTTTTTCTTGGTACAACAAGAAACAAATTTCCGTGGCACTTAGTTCAGTGGAAGCGGAATACATGGCAGTGAGTCAAGTTTCATGTGAGGCTATCTAGATGAGAATGATCTTGGTTAGCTTGTTTGGTTTTCATTTAGATTCGATAGTGATTCATTGTCATAATCAAAGTTTCATTAAGCTCTCGATTAATCCTATGTTTCAAGATAGATCTAAGCATATAGATATCCGGTATCATCATATCAGAGATTGTGTGCAGTGGAAGATCATTTTTCTTCAATACATTCCTACGAAAGATCAAGATGCAGACATTGTGACAAAGGTGCTCACCAGAAGAAAATTAGAATATCATAGAGCTAGGATTGGGGTGAAGGATAATCCCTTTCTTGTTGAGAGGGAGTGTTGAAAAGTCAACAAGAAACATGAAAAGTCAACAAGAAACATGTGTCTAATTTACTTTTCCCTTAAATAAAATGGACAATAAATATTAATCTATTATCTCATAATTACTTGAAATAATTAACTGAAATGGAAAATCAGTTAACTATGGGAAATTTGAGTAAAAAGGTTGGCTGGTAAGACATGGAGGTGACTTGAAGTTGTAACAAGGTTATAAGTGTATTTATGAGAGTTGTGAAGTAGTTTAACTCAGTTAAGTGAGTTAAACCTAGTTGTACTAGTTTTAACAGAACTTACATTAGTGAGATTTCAGTGAATTAATTATTAATTAATTCAAAATCAGTGAACTCACATGCAACTGAAGATTCGCCACGGTTAAATACATGCATGTTAGATCTAGTGGAGACCTAGTTGAGATAACAGGTGAAAGGGATAGTTTGACTATCAATTGTTATTTGAGTGAAGTGCACTCATGCAATCACACATGTAGTGGATATGATCATGAGAATGTGAAAACTAGGAAATTCAAATTCATTGTGAGAATTCTAATTGCAGGGATTGTGCAGAGGAGGCAGGTTGTCTGGACACAGAATAATTGGCACATGAATTTTTAAATTTTTGTATGATAGTGTGAGACGATTATATTGTACTGAGAGATCTTGGATTAGATTTTTGTATGAGATTGTTTCATGATCCATGATATACATAATATATGATAGTGGGGCTTTTAGCTATTTGCTTTCCCGGAAAAACGTTTGTGTTATGTGTTCTTGATATTTCACTTTGTGATCATGGTTTGATTTCCCCAAGAATATTAGTAGAAGCGATTATGTATTTAACAATGGTATATAATTGTTAGATCAGGAGAATCCAGAAAATACTTAATTTGTATTGAAATTTCTATAATGAATACCTTCTTAGGTAACTTCATGACCAAAATTTCTCCTATCACTGATCCTGGGCAACAATCAGAAGTTATAACCTATACTCAAACATCTTCATTGCAAAGTGTGCCAAACACTCATGACAAAGCTCAAATTTGGTCATTGTACTTTGACGGATCCAAATCCAAAGAAGGAGCCGGTGCATGATGTGTACTCATCGATAGTACACAAATAACACCGTCGAATACAAAGCACTTCTAGAAGGTCTTAGGAAATCTTTGGATATGGACGTGCATAATTTTATGGTATCTAGTGATTTAGAAATCGTGATTAGGCAGGTAAGAAACTCCATACATTGCTTATCAACACAATTGAAAAGATACCAAATTGAGGTATGGAGTTTAATGCAAAAAGTTTCATCATTTAACAAAAAATCCATTCCTAGACTGAGTAATTCAGAGGCTGATTTATTGTCTAATGTTGCTTCTAAACTATTGCCCGCATAAGGTATTTCTCTTAATTCGTTTTTGATTGAATTGTTGTTCAGGCCGTCGATCTCGGATAACATCACCAATTGGAGAGTGTTTGACGATGACCAACAGATCATCAACTTCTTGCATATGGAAGAGACCTTCCAAGGTGCAGTCATTGATGAAGGCACTCATAATGAGAACCTCCAAAATTTCACAGTAATATCAGATCCTAGATCACTTGAATCGACATCTGATCTGGTAAACTCTATCCCTAGATTTATTGTAATACTAGAGAAGTTTTATGACTTGCATGATAAATTTAGAGGGACAATTAATTGTAAAACGAACAGTTCTTCTTTGATTTATGAGTCGGTCAATTTAGAAAGAAAGCACAATCCCCAAAATATTAATCTAGGAATGGGATGCTCCAAACAAGAGCGATCTTCTTTCATAAAATTGTTTAAAGAATTTAAAGACGTTTTTTCCTGGACCTATGATGACTTGAAAACATTTGGCCCTAAGATCATACAACATGTCATCCCCATGAAACCCCAGACTCATCCTTTTCAACAAAAATTGAGGAAGATGCACCCTAAATTATAACCCATCGTTAAAAAAGAACTGAATAAATTACTAACTGCAAAGATAATTTTCTTGGTAAGTCACACACAGTGGGTGTATAATCTAGTTCCTGTAAGGAATAAAAGTGGTGAAATATGACTCTGTGTCGATTTTCAAAACCTAAACCAAGCATCTAATAAAGATAACTACCCCGTTCCTCCAATGGAACAAATTTTACAACAGGTGTCTGGTTCCAAGAGACTATCTTTGTTAGATGGCTTTTCGGGATACAACTAGGTCCTCATGTCTCCCTCAGATTAGCTTAAAACCACATTTCACACACCATGGGGCACTTATGCCTACAGGAAAATTCCTTTTGTACTAATTAACACCGATGCCACTTTTCAGAGAGCAATGTACATTGATTTTTGTGGCCTCATTAACCAATCGATCATGGTCTACCTTGATGATGTCATTGTATTCTCTAAAAACAAGAAAGATCATTTGTCTCACCTCAGGGCTGTCCTAGAACGATGCTGCAAGTATGGCATATCTCTCAACCCTAAGAAATCAGTCTTTATAGTAGGACAAGGAAAATTACTTGGGTTTATAGTGTCCAAATATGGAATTATTATCGACCCTAAAAGAACCCAAGCTATTGGTAATCTCTCCCTCCCTCTTCCAAAAAATCCATCCAGTCCTTTATGGGAAAGATTAATTTCATGAGAAGATTTGTCCCAAGTTTCTTGGAAATGGTAAGACTATTGCAGAACTTAATTAAAAAAGATGATTTGTACCATTGGGGACCGCAAGAAATTCAATATTTTGACTCCATTAGAAAAGCAATAGTATAATCGCCTTCCTCGATGAGTCCCGATTTTTCTCAGGATTTCACTCTTTACACTTTTGCATCTGACCAATCTTATGTTGCTATGTTAACACATAAAAATGTTGAAAGCAATGAGATACCTATTTACTTCATGAGCTCATCCTTCAAAGGAGAATATATTAACTACCCATTAGTAGATCAACATGCATATGATGTTTTTAAAGAAGTAAAACACTTTCGGTCATACCTGTTGAAATCTAGAACCAAAGATATTGTTCCTTACCCAGTAGTGAGAAACCTGTTAGTACAAAAAGAACTGCGTGAGAAAAGGGAAAATTGGATGACATTGTTACATGAATATGACCTCAAAATAACCCCTACACAGATTGTTAGAGGTCAGGGCCTGTGTAAACTAGTGGCTGATTCAGATAAAAAAGAGGAAGGTCAAATCAACATCTTAACTGTAAATCAGCATAACCGAAAAAAAATCAGTTGTGCACAAGTTGTTGCTAACTCTTGGTATGAGAACATTAAATTTAATTTGACACATGGATCTTCTCCTCGCTATCATGATCCTAAAAACAAAAGAGAACTCAGATTAAAATCTGCATCTTTCCAGTTAATTAATTATGTATTATTTCGAAATAACTTTGATGGTGTTCTTATGCATTGTTTAGAAAAGGAAGAAGCAGAGAAAGTGCTATTTGAACTTCATGTAGGTGAAGCCGATGGTCACTTCAGTGGAGACACCACTGCCCACAAAGTTTTAATAGATGGGTACTATTGGCCCACTTTGTTTAAAAATGCCCATATGTTGTGTCATCAATGTATAATCTGACAAAAGACTGCAGGATGGGTGAAAAAGGCAACATTTCCTTTGCAGTCTGTCACTGTAGATTCCTCTTTTCAGTAGTGGGGTCTTGAAATCATAGGACTAATTAACCCTTCTTCTTCACAGTAGCATAAGTATATCATTACAACAATGGATTATTTTACCATATGGTCCAAAGCTACACCTTTGAAAGTGGTGAATACAAATCAGGTAGTATCTTTCCTCAAATCTCATATCATCACCTGATTCGGCATTCCTAAATGTTTGGTCTTTGATAATGCCTCTTACATTTCATCCCTCGATATTAACATCTTTTCCTTGGAAAGAGGGATTAAACTAAAATATTTTTCCATCTACTACCCTCAAGAAATGGTTGAGCAGAATCAACAAACAAAAATTTAATCAAGATCATTAAGAGGACAGTTTCAGAGAATCATAAGCTCTGGCACAATGCACTGTATAATGGACTTTGGGCTGATAGAGTGACACCAAAATCCTTTGTTGGTAATTCCCCTTTCTTTATTGTCTACGGAAGAGAAGCAATTCTCCCTCCACATGTTCTACTTCCTTCATTGCAATTATCGCAAAAAGTTCAAGAAGAGGAGTGCCCTCCCCTAGAAAGTTAAATTAATGCCTTATTAAAATTGGAGGAAGTAAGGGCACAAGAAAAACAGAAATTGGATCAGCATCAACAAATTGTAAAAGGTTGGTTTGATTCAAATTCTTCATCATATAGGAATTTTGATGTCAGAGATTTGGTTCTCAGGTGGGGAAAATCTCACGAGGGAAAAGGGGAACACACCAAGTTCCAGAATCTGTGGTTAGGACCATTTGCAATTTCTGAAAAATTAGGTCCTAGCTCTTTCCACCTACAAAATTTGGAGGGATAGCTAGACACTTTCCCAGTGAATGGATAGGCTCTCAAAAGGTATTTCACCTGATGATTCTAGATCCATCTCTTTGTACATATTTTTTTTTTGTTTTAATTTTCTTTTATGTTTTTTATTTTGGTTCTTTTCATTTTGCTTGTTTTTCATTTATTTCTAAATAATTATATCTGTGTCACCATTTCATTTGTGGATGGAAAATAAGAATTTTTATCGAAGAGAAACAACTGATGAATTTTCAAAGCACCGGTGTTGTAAATGCTAAATATCAGATCAACAGAAAAAAATTCCTTCTCAAAACAATGTTGATGGTTTCTTTTTGAAATCTTGAGAGGATACGATTATCATTAATAAAACTCTTAACATTGTCCCTATTTTTTAAGAAAACAACTCAATTATACCTTCATGTCCTTGAGATGGTTTATTAACAGAAATCTAAGTGTTCAGATCATGGTAAAGATCATTAAATGAGAAGATGAATTATATAAAATCAATTTTTGTTTTCAAAATTTGAAATTTTCAGTATCACCTCACTCTCTTGAATATCATAAAGTGTCTGCAAATTTGTAAATTAATTATAGAGAGTTGAAAGCATTGCAAGGTGTGGGAAGTGTTTGTAAACTCATTGAGACACTGAACAGGTATGCTGGCAATGGGTAAATTCATGCATGATACCAAGGAAACTTTGTCAGGGTACTGAACAGGCCTGTTGGCAGTGAAGCAATGTCAGGTTTAAGAAAATTATCAGGTATGTCTTTCGGAATTGATCAAAAGTAAAGATGTTATTTACCATGGATGTACGACTATTGGACATGATAGAGGTGTTACAGTGGGTTAAATTACATCCCTGTCGAGGCTATGGATGCCTTCTGGCAGCAGTGGCCCTGTCAACAGTATCAGAGGTGATTACCTAAACATCGTTTCGCTCGTAATCTAGATTTGATACTAGATTACATTTTTGACAGAAACACATCTGATGCTGGACTATGTTATTTCCTGAGTTTTGATCCGAATGCTTGATTTGTTGTCAATTGTTTCTAAAATCTTGATTTTTTTGATTCATCCTAACATGAAATTTTGGTGATGTATAGATAACTGCTTTTCCCAGTACGTCGCCATTGTTGGCAACAATACATCGCTTTTAATTTTTTACATGATTTAAAGAATTTGCATTTTTCTGTAGCTGCCATCAACCCACATATAACAACTTTTATGAGTTTATTATTATTGATTGGGTTAAATCCTATCTCATTATTTCGATTTCCTTAAACATAAAACTTGGTTTTTTGTTTTAATAATTTTCTACCATAGGTATATCATTCAACAAACCATTCATATGAAATAGAAATACAAATCTTATAAAATGGTTGTTACACCCATTTTTTTGTGCTAATACGATTATTATTTCAATGGTTTGATAGTTTTTTATTTGTGAAGAGCCTTTGATATCTTTGATAGTCCTGTCATGAATTCAATGGTAGTACCAATAGTCATAAAATGAATACACACATGTTGTACTTGCGTCGTCAGCTCACCTTGCTGGATTAACATATTAATGATTCTTTCATTACATGCATAGGGTTTTGGTACTTTGTACATTTGGCTCTCATTAGAAGGGATGGTAAGGATTACAATCAAACCCTTGGTTTTTTCTCCCACTATTCGAGTTATGGTAACACACAGGCTATGTTATTTTTATGTCTTCCTTCTCCACTCAGACTTGTTCCTGTTGGTCCCACGATCTGAACCTAAAACTATCTAGAGTAATTCTAGTTGCATTCTGGTTACATTTTTCATGGTGCCTGTCATTCACTTGGAGCCTAATGGATTCAAAATTTTACTTTCTCTAGACAATGTGATTGAGGACCTAAAAATCCATGGAGGGGATGTTTTCCTTAAGCAATTTGAGGGTTATAATCTTCATGTGGCTAAATATTTTGCACAAACCTTCGATGGTTGCAGAGATAAATTTGGAGATACACAGTTAGAACTAACCGAGGAGTTCATTAACAAAGTGATAGGGATTCCAGCAAAAGGTGAAAGGTGGCTCAAAAATGCCCAAATCGAAGGAGTCTCATTGGGTCTGTTTATGACATCCCGAAAGATCAATTGTTGTGAAAAAGGTACCCCTATATCCATGGTGAAACCTAGGTGGCATGGTTTATTGATAATTCTCAAACAATTTGTGACATTTGAGGGTCTATATAGATTGGTATTCCTCTACCATATCCATTTACTCATGCATTTCATTGGTTTTTATTTAGATATGGCATTTTATTTGTTGAGAAGTCTCTATAAAATGTTGAAACGATATTCAAGACAGGGTGTTGATTCAAGCATGTTTCATCATGGGTTGGTTAAGATATTGTTGATGCAGCATTTATCAACCATATGTGACATTTGGGAAGTTTTTTTAACACGAAATGATTTCGCTGAGAACGATCTTACAGTAAACCCTAGTTTAGACAAGGCAGTGGTTAAAGATCAGGTCGATATTTCAACTAGTGAACCAGAGTTCACCGACAAAAACCCTCTAGACAAAGGGATGTTATGTAAGGCCTCACCTGCATTTTTTCCCGAGAAAGAGACTGAAGAATTAAAGGCAAATAACCCTCTTGCACATGTGAACGATGCTAGTGTTAAAACTAATTTTGAGAAACATTGTAGAGAAAGGAATCGAAAGTGCACATAGTCAAATTTCAAAGGTAAGAAGATTGGTTGTTTAATATCGAGGAAAATAAGGAACAAAAAGTCTCATCATCTGAGCTCAATTGATCTGATCAAGATCGATGAGGGATCAGATCCAAAGATAAAGGATTTTCTAGTTCGAGAAGATCCAGAATTGCAGGGTTCCAAGAGGGAAGTTTCCAGTCCTATTGATCCTGATGACTTCGTCACAAATATGCCACCATGCCTTCAAGGAAAAGAAGGGTTCTTCAGTATAAGGCATGATTTCAAGAAAATGGTGTGTAAGATTGATGCAATCATGGTCGACTACATCCTTCATCGATCTGCCACCTCCCCCGTCCACTGTGATAACTATTGCATTTGGGTTGAGCGTTATTATGCTGACATTCCTATCCTAAAAGCCCAAATCAAAACTCTTACTGCTTAGAATGATTTCTTGAGGAAATAAAACCTTGATCTCAAGGTGCATGCAAAAAGGAAGACTAAACACATCAAGAAATCAGGAAACATAGTTATCAAAAATGCGACCAATGTCAAGGCAGTAATAAATTATGAACTTTCCAACCCTTCTTTAGTGAACTATTAATGGTAAAATAATTTTATTATCCTTCCATTTGATTCCTATTATCTAATTCAGAATAAATCGATTTGAAGTTTGATTTGATTTACTAAAATTAAGACTAGCTACAGAATCTACGATTCTGTAGCCAAGTCTCTTTTCTTATAAAAAATAGTAATTAGTTATGATTAATTGTTTTTCTAATTTATTTAAATTGTTTTTGTTTTTTTTAGGAAATTGGAGATGCTATTGTTGATTACTGGGAGGAGATATATTTCAATTATATGCAAGTGATTAGCATTTTTTTTTTCCATTTTTTATAGAAACTTTGATCTATTTTTTAATAAACCAACTTTGTTATAAGTGGTTCGTAATCCACTATTTTTGCAATACTGCTTAATTTTAGGAGATCCATCTCTATCGTGTGAGATATGAGTATGTGATCGAAGGTTACTTTAAATAGTTTTCACTTTGTTAGTAAGGGGGGTCATCTTTGCTTGGAAAAGATTATGGACATGTAATATTCAAAACTGAATGCACGAGTTGTTTGCATTTCGGCTTTAGACCAATGTGACACTATTTCATTTATGTTTAGTCTCTTATATTTTGGAATATTAATATGTTACATAGCTTTAGCCTCAATGAAATATAATGTTCCATCTTATTTAGTGCTTTAAAATTTTGTTTATAATTTTTTGTTTCATATGTATTATATCTGTGATTGTTGTTTCAATTTTAATATCATGGTTTATGCTTGACGTTCAATTGCTGTATCAAATGAATGCTTCACATTAAAATTTATTTTATTGTAATCATTAATCATTATAAGGTCATTGTATTTGCATGTTTTGTACTCTGTTCTTTATCCAAGATGTCAATAAACACCTTGAGTTTATTCAGGATATGTTAGTACAAGTATGTCGCATATTTCTCTCACAGGAAAGATAGTTGGAGGTTTGGATCGCATAGAGACATTCTGCACAATATGAAACTAATATCAAGTTAGTCTTATTTTCATTTAATTTATGTTATTAGCCTGCTTATTAGTGAAACAAGACAATTTAAAGTGGTTGTGACTATTACTCTATCCTTGCTTCAAATCATGTTTTATTATTATTTTATTTAAGTTCTTAGATATTAGATTATAAAACAAAAAATATAAAAATATGTGCTTTCTTTATATACTTTCGAAAAAAATTACCAATCATTGATTTCGCAAGGCATTCATCAGGAACTTTCAATTTGTAAATACTCTGTTCATAATCACATATTTATATTTATGTTTTTGAAACACTTGTAAATAATTGTATCCATGTATATAGTATTATAGTTTTATCTTTAAAGTATTTTATTTCTTTGTTTTAGGACGCTAGATGGCTAACAGAGCCATTAAACCCGTCATAATAGATCACACCAAACGTCTTAGGTTAATTAGACAACCCCAGTCTGGATCTATTCTTCTAGTTGATGGTATGTCACTTACGCATTTCAACAAAGGTTTATCTCATCGAGGATCTCGGGTATCACTCTCAGGAAGAAGGGGTGGAGGAGAACCCATGGACTATTATGTTGTGCACCATTGTGTGTCAGGTACAGATAAGTATAGTGGAATGGTTTCCATTAGGGATTTTAGATATCCACCATTGAGAACCATCCTCTATACTATCACCTAGATGGCAGGGAGTGTGACTCCCTACACGGCTTTACAAATCCACTTTCAATATTCTATAGAATGCACGGAGCCGTGGGTCCTCAATTGATGCGAGGGTCTCTTGAAGAACATGAAGAAGAAACTAACAAAGTTTCAAAATGATCGTTTCAAACAACTTGGCTATGGATCCATTTTAGTATATTTATTCCTGGAGAGGGTCCTCGTCTTATGTCTACAGGTTGAGTGGGGCATACCTGCTCCACAAGATCTATGAATGAAAAGATGGGTGGATTTGATGGCTCGTCACGATGGCGTGCCTATCGTCAAATATGACAAAGATTTCTTCCAGTGGCTAAGAGATCTGATAATTATGGTGGAGGAATATGCTTACACTTGGATGAACATTCTTGGGGATCCTGACTTAGCTCTACCTGAGGGATCTCAATGGGGAGACACAATTAAGAAGAAAATTTTCATTATATGATGTTTTTGATATTTTAATTATAAAATGTTTTTGTCATTTATCCAAGACTAATCAAGTGCTCTCTATAATGTAGATGTGGCACCTTATCATCCTCCGAGATCATCTCCCATTTAGAGGAGAGAAGAGATAGGCGACGTGGTGGGTCGAGGAGTGGCTGCTGAGGATCTTGAGGAGATCGAAAAAAACCTAGAGGGATTAACCATGAACATCTCTGATATCATAGTGGACAAACTTCCTTGGAGCTACCAACTCCATACAGTTAGTGTATCAACATGTATTGGTCAACTACTCCATAGAGTGGCATGGGAAGTTGTTTGTTACAATGAGAAGAATCCTTGATGCTTTTGTATATGAATCCATGAGCTTCACTATTTTGATATTTTGGTCTTAGTTCAAACACGTTTTGTAACTTTTGATGTATTTAATATAAAGTTCTTATCATCTTACTTATCTTTTTATTTTTAAATGTGTGTTTGGATTTATAAATGGTGCAAATGTTTGTTTGAAACATAATTAGCCAATGCATCTATCAATGTTTTTAGACATCTAGGAATATGTTTATACTCAATATAATCAAATGTATTTCTGAGAGGTGAATTCTTAAGTATACCCATAACAATGTAGGACTTTGGATGGATTAAATGTTACTCAATTGCATCACTATTAACTGTGAATTGAGTCATACAATAAGATGAAGGATGCCAAATGAAATGGTGTCAGTTAATAATTCGATAACTGCACTGTATTCCATGGTATTATTAGTTGCACGATCAAGGAAAATAGTGTGTAGACTGATCAACTTATTTGTATGTGCATAGATTTCACATGAAATAGATGCTAGGTTTTGAGTACTACAACTAGCACCATTAGAAAATACGATATAGGGTAGTGAATACACCGACATCTGGAAACCAAGAATAATGCTAGGTAAGTAGCTGAAAGGCGGAACAAAAATGAAAAAAAACACACTAGAGTATGATACACTTAAAATACAAAGAACTCATGCAAAACTAGTTTAAGCATAGTACTTCTTAAAGTAAAGCCCATTTCTGAGTTCACTCAAAGGAATTCCATCATAATCTACCAGCTCATAAGCCCCTTTCTCCAATACTCATTTCACAATATAAGGGCCATGCCACATGGGATCAAATTTACTAGCCCCTAATAAGTCACGATCCTATTTGTAAAGGAGAACCAAATCACCCTAAGAAAAAACACGTGGTTTGACATGCTTGTCATACTGATTTTTGACATGTTTCTTCCAAGTTTCAATGACTAAGGAAACATCACAATGAGTCTCGTATAATTTCATAAAATATAAGAGACGTTTCTCTTCGGCTGAGGTGTTAGGGAGAATTTTGACACCTTGGTTCAATTATGGGATTTCACATTCAATCGACAAAATAGCTTCGATGCCATATACTAACTGGAAAGGTGTGAACCCGTGACAGATTTAACGGATGTCTGATAGTCCCATAATGCCGAGAAGAGCATCGTGTGCCTACTTGACTTGTGAATTCCTACCATCCGTCGAAGCATAGTAGTCATAAATTTTTTGATTGCTTCAACCTAGCCATTGGCCTATCGATAGTAAGGTTTTGAGTTTTCATGTCGAAGACCCAACTTCTTGGTAAGTTCAGACATCATGAAATTGCAAAAATGACTACCATGGTCAGTGACGATGGCTTGAGGGACACCAAATCTAGTAACGATATGATTGAATATGAACAATGTTGTAGTTTTCCCGGTATTATCAAATGTATGCATTGCCTCGGTCCATTTAGAGAAATAATCCATGGCTACAATAATGTATCCATGCCACCCAACCGAGTGAGGGTTACATGTCATGAAGTCAATGCCCCATTTTGCGAATGGACCAATGGAAACTACAGGGTAAATAGGAGTAGGATGAGATCTTATCTTATTATTATGCGTTTGACAAGCGTGGAATTTTTGAACTACAGTAATGCAATACTAAAACAAAAAAGGCCACAAGTAACCAGATTGTAATATCTTTTGGGAAGTGGCATACCCAGACATATGACCGCCACATGCTCCAGAATGAAAGAATTCAAGTCTTTCTTAGCTTCGTCATAGGTTAGACATTGTTGAAATATGGAATCAATACCATGAAAGTAAAGTGTATCATGAAGGATAATGTATTGATGGGCTTGATACCGAATACGATGACGATCTACACTAGAAAGATCAGGCCGCAAAGTTTGGGTTTGGAGATAAATGATAATGTCTCCATACCATATGTCGTCATAACTGATTAGAAAGAGAGACTCATTAGTAAAGGAATCATCTGCCATAGTTTCTATCTCAGTAGAGGGAAGGTCATATATCAACTCAAAAAAAACCAAACATTTCTTTGAATTGGCTCGCTCAAACTCCAAATCAAACTCCTAGAGAATCACTATCCATTTAGAGTATTTTCCCCCTAGCAATTGTCGAGTAAGGATGTGGTGCATAGAATTGCAATAAAAAATGATTGTGGTTTTGTGTAATAAGATATAATGACGAAAACATTGAACAACTTGAACAACTGTTAAGGTCAGTTTCTCCACATGCATATATTTGGTTTGAGTGGTCATGAGACTCCGACCCAAATAGTAGATAAAATGTTCATCATGTGAATCATCGATGGTAGAGTCTGAAGTAGATAAGTATAAGAAATAATATCGCCTATAATCGTGAGGAAATAACAGTGGTTTATAGGTTAAGGAAAGTTTCAAAGCTTCAAAGGATTTGTTGGTAGTGCCGTTCCATACAAAATCGTGACCCTTCTTAAGAAGTCAAGTAAAACCTTTCGTTAATTCAGCATAATTGGGGATGAATCGAAGTAAAACGTTTTCCTTCCCTTGCAAAATTTGGAGTTGGCATAAGGTAGAAGTAGGAGGAAAATTGAGAATAACTTCAACCTTCTAAGGGTCCACCCTAATCCCATGTGTAGAAATTATAAAACCAAGAAGTCATCTGGACTTAACAAAAAAAACACATTTATGTGGATTCAATCATATGCGATAATAGCGACAATGTATAAAAATGGCTTCTAAGTGTGTCGGGTGATCTTGGAGACACATGGAACGTGCCAGTAAATCATCTAGGTAAGGTTGTACAATGTGCTTAATATCATGAAAAGAGTAAGACATAGCACATTTAAAAGTTGCACCAACATTATTGAGACCAAAAGGTAGTTTCTAGTATGCAAAGGTTCCCCAAGGGAAAATAAAAACAGTCTTATGTTGATCCGCCAGAAAAATATTGATTTGATTATAACTAGAGAAACCATCCATCAAAGAGAAGATTTCACTCCTGGTACAATCGTCAATGATCTGGTCAATGAAAGGGGTTGGATAATTATCTTTGGAACAAGCCTTTCTGATATCCCTATAATATACACATACATGGATTGTGCCTTGCTTATTCATAACCGGAACAATATTGGACACCCAATCAGTCAAAGCCACGGGATATAAAAAACTGTCTTTACGAAGTTTTTCAACTTCGAGTTTAATAGTAGCAGCTTTACGTGAATGTACTGAGCGAAGTCTCTCTCACACAAGTTTAGCATTCATTTAAGTCTTAATTTCATGTACAAAAATATCTGGATCAATTCCAGGCATCTCTTCGTAACTCCAGGAAAAAATGTCATGAAATTTTTGGAAAAGGGCCTTGTAAATGTGAATCTCATCAACAGAACATGAGGCACCGATATGAATATTTTCCATGATTCTAGGTTTAATCAAAATATCTAGAGGTATGGTGGGTGAAATATTTCCCAAATTCCCTTTGTACAAAACATCATGTGTTGGTTCAGGAAAAAGGGGAGTAGTAATGATAGCAGACGGATTTGAAATCCATTGGTAGCTCTCTAAAGTCTTGGGTTCTAAGAAGAGGATAGAACGATGATGCCCATTGTCCCATGGGTTATATTACATGGACATAAATATCATTATCATCTCATCAGTGTGAAATACCATGTGAAATGGATAAGGAGATGTATCTAAGAGAGAACACGAAGAAGAAATTGTCGATTGAATAGTTTGATAATCCAATTCTACCCATCTAGAAATCATTCAGTCACCATAACAAAGACAATCATTAGAGCTAGGTACTATCCAAGGGTCATAAGACTCATGGATTTCACCAACAGTGGTTGATATCATGTTAATCTAAGTGACAAAAGGAGGAGGAATATCAAGTGGTGGAATGGGGAATCTACCCATTAATGATGAATTCTTTAGAAGACCCACACCAACATTCTCATAATCGAGAGGTGTTTTCACAATGAAATGTACGTTACTAGTGCGTGAATCAGAATTAAAGAAGGCAAGTTGATCGATAGTAACAATTTTTCCTTGGTGAGGAAAATTTATCACATGGAAAAGAGTAGAAACAACTGAACGCATATAATCAATCAAACTATGGCCATGTAGAAGGTTGTAATTGAGAGGTTCATCAAACACCTGAACCTCAACACTAACAACTTTGCCTTATAACACAATAGATAACAAAGGAAGAACACCACAAGTTTTAATCCATGTACCATTCAAATATTTTAGAGTATTGTGTGACTCAGTAAGGATGGGAGAGCGAATGGATTTCCAACAAGTGATGGACATAATGCAAGTTGAAGCTCCTTTATCAATAAAAGTTCGACAAATATTCTTATTTTTCACAATGACTTGTATTTGAAAAGATAATTGAGGAGGAATCCTTGGAATGTGATCTTCCAAGTCAAATATTTTCAAGTTCATATCGATAGGATCAATTCCACCAATATCCTTTAATAGTGCATTTCATTATGTAGGACAACTTTGAAGTAATTTGAGAGATGACATTGCAGAAGGTTCTTGTGCAAAATTTTCTACAATACTGTAGTTTTGAGCAGCATGTGCGTGAGGATTAAATGATGACTTACGAAAAACACCCTTAGGAGGAGGGTGGAGAACTCTATCTAGACTCAGTCGTTCGATATGAAGAGGACCATTGGGAGGTGAATTAGATGGAGGATGTTGAACCAATGAAGGTGGTGAATCATCAACTTTCTATTTCGAAGGAGAACAATATTTGGCTCGAGTAGTGCCTACAAATTCATTCTTCTTGGATTCACCAGTACACATAAGTACATAATATGTGGTAGAGGGAGAATTTTGGTCATTAATAACCAATTGGTCCTGTAGTTGAGAACGAAAAGGTTGTGACAAAACGGTGGGTTTAGGAGGTGTCCCGGTCCCTTGCAGGAACTGAGTAACCTCAACATGTCATGGAAAATATTTCGTATAATGATCCTAACCACAGATAAGACAAGGATAATAAGGTTTTAGATTTTATTTATCATAAGTATGTTGAGTCTTGGGTTTATTGGATTGTTGATTATTAATTTTATCCTCTTTATTCTTACCCTTCCCTTTCGTTTTATTTTTATTTTTACCAGTAGGTGTATATTGAACCATATTAACCTCAAAAGTTTTAGCGGGATAAGGTGTTGGAGGAGGAGTATTTTGTACATTATCAGTAGTAGATTTGGGATTGGAATGACTAGCTTGTTTAGACTGAGTTTCAGAGTGAAAAGTTCCAATCACCCCATCAACAACATCAAAAGCTACTAGAGGTGTTGTGGTTGGATTTGTATGCAGGCGAGGAGCATCAGAGATCGAGTCATATAGAGTGTCTGTTTGTGAATAAAAAAGATCCAAATATTGAGCATGACTAATCACCTACTCTTCAGTGATGACACCACCCATGGCAACATCATGGTCTATGGGAATCATGAGTGCCTTGGTAAACCACTCGACCAATAGTTGATCAGGAAGGGGAACTTTGATTAAGCATATTCTCCTCCTCCACTCGTGAATATGATTGGAAATGTGATTAGACGAGGATTGTTTAAATGAACTAAAAATTATGGTTCCTATATCGTATCGTATGGGTAACTAGTAATGTCTTAATAAATCCATAACTAAGGTGTTGAAATCATTGAATAATCCTTGTGGAAATTCGATACATTGTTTGGTTTCTGAACCCATAAGAGTTTGTTGGAAAAGACGTAATCTAATGGAGTCATCCATGAAGGAGTTGGATGAGCACCAAAGATAAAATGTCATGATGTGATTATTTTGGTCTTCTCCCAATCGACCATCAAACTTAGGAATATATGATGGTAATCTGGCAGGTATGACCGACCACTAAGGATAATGCAAGATAAGATCATTCAAAATCCTAGATGAATCCAGTAAATCTAAAGTAGCAAGAAACTACAGTTGTCTGTTCAGTTGATGAAACTAAAAATTTTGAGGAGGTAATCCCATAGGTATACCAGTAGGACCATAAGCAGTCTGTATATAGTTAGAGATTCCTGTCAAATTCGGTGGTGGAGGGTTTTGAGTCAAATGGACAAAATGAGTTGGTTTATTGGGTATGCTTCCTTGGAAAGGAGCATTAGACTAAAAATATTGACCCTGGGTAGGATTTATAGAGCTTGGATATGGTTTCCCAAGATTAGGTGGTACAAAAGAATTAACTTGAAGAGTTTGTCGCCTGGGTGGTTGTTGATTTCCTTGGAAAGGAAAATACCAAGATTGAGATTGTAATCTAGGGATATATTGACTGTAAACTGGGTTATGACCCCCAACTTGAGGTTGACCCCCAACTTGAGGTTACCCCCCAACTTTAGTTTTCCCCCCACCTTAAGGTTTGACCCCAGCTTGAGGATGGCCTCCAATAAGAATTTGAAAACCAAAAGCGACAGAATGAGTTGTGCCTCTAAATGGATTAGAGATACTTGGGCTATGACGATTAGATCCTCCAGATGGAGGTGGAGGAGGAATTCTAGGCCCTTCGACGAGAACTTGGGTAAGTTTAGGAACAAAACTGTTAGCAACATTATACCTAGAAGGAACAAAAATAATAGGCCCTCTCGATGGACTCTGGGCAAGATTAGCAATAGAAGTATTCAGAGCGTTATACCCAAGTGGAAGTGATGGATTTGATCTAAGCAGAAGTGGTGTTCCAATAAGAGCTTGAGTGATTACCGAACATTCGATAGAAACATGTGCAAATTGTGGGACCATGGTAGAGCTAGCTAGCTGGATAGGAAGAATTGTATGAGAACAAACTAGCAATTGGTTTGATACTATGACAACATTACTGGTCATGCCAGTAAAATGATATAAAGGTACTATATAAGAAGTGGAATTCATAGGCGTACATGATTTCATAGGCTGATTAGATTTCCTCAGGTGTAGATGTCTCATTCCTAGTTTATCGAAAATATCCTGTCTCGAAGAGGTCCTCCAAAGAGAACGGACATGGACAGAGGTAGGATTACAAATTCCAATAGTATGAACTAGATTTCTAAATGACTCACTCTGGAAGGGTGGATCATCTACACTAGACTCTGTGTAAGGTCCAATAGGTATTCTAGTATAATCTTCAACAAAAATGTCTCCCACTGATCTTATCCAGAGAAAAAGAAGATCTTGTACAACACTCAATAACGGATTTACAAGAAGTATTAATTCCTCCAATGCAGTATAAATTCCAATCTCAGAGGCTACTTCGTTATTGACTGCTCTTTCAGGATAACCCTCTAGTGAGTTAGGAAGAAAATAAGCATATTCTTTAAGTTCTTTCAGAGATAATGCTTGCATCCTATGTG
Source organism: Picea abies (assembly GCA_900067695.1). Classification (NCBI taxonomy): domain Eukaryota; kingdom Viridiplantae; phylum Streptophyta; class Pinopsida; order Pinales; family Pinaceae; genus Picea; species Picea abies. The sequence goes on from CBVK0103140546.1 coordinate 19,229, forward strand.
AATGACGAGGGCCGATGTTGGCCACACCAAACAGAGAATGAAAGAAGTCTATGGCCAACTAGAGAAACAAACAACACTCACTAATAAAATATAGATATCAAACATGCAAAAAAACCTTCCTATTTTGAAGTCACTAGTTGGTGATGAAATCCAATGTTGTGAAATCAAGACACGAAGGGGCTGAGATAAAGTGGGTGAAAAAGTTATGTTGGTGACTTGCTTACCGAAATTACCCCCTGGTTCAATATCCCCCACATAATCATGAGTATACCCTCCAAGGATCCCGAGTGAGTCTATCCAACATCGATTCTAGGTACCGTGAAGACTTTCCCATCCACAGTCACCCGGTGTAAAGCCTTTAAAGAGATAGGCCACTAAGGTTACCAATTACAAAAATGATGCCTGCAGAAGGAGTCAACAATATGATCCACGCGCAAGGGAAGGGTATCTAAGCCCGAAATCAAATTGAGAAGGTCCCCACAAGATTTTCTTCTCAAGTGACACCTAATAATATGCACAATCTCTACACTAAGATCAACAAAGAAGAGAGAGTAACTTTGTCGTCCCTAATGCGACCTCGTGATTGACCCTTGTGTTAGAAGGGCTTCCCAGGACAAAATGTAGCAAGTGGTATTGAACGCTCCCTATCACAAGGTACTATTGTTTGTTTGTATGCTTTGGAGAGTGTTCCTCACAACCTATTCCAAAGCACTGTCCTAGCTAATGTTGGTGTATAAAATTTCTAGAAAATAAAAGTTGGTAATAGATTTTAAAATTACGTTGAATTTTAAAGGTTGTTTCTTACTCAAAAGGGAAATGAAAGTGAAATTGATGATGTATTTGACCTTGACCCAATAAAATCCAAAAAGGGATGATATGCAATAGTTTCATTCGATGAACTCTAATTACAATAGGGAGAATGTTTATTTTTCCAGAATACAAAAAGTTACAAAGAACAATTTCTCAATCTTTGAATGATATGGATTCCAAACAATCAAGGCTACTAAATCTTCCAATTTTCTCTTTTCAACAAATCTTTGAGTGAAAAATATTTCTTACAAAGACTACTAAAATAAGAATAAATTTTAGTCCTTTCCTTTTCAAATCAGAACAGAGACATAATCCAAAAAATAAAGAATGGTCTAAGAATATTAATGCACTCTCAATAATATTTCGCAAACCAAACTCATAATGCAAGAAAAAAATGAAACGATAACAAAACTGCTTGTCGAATGCAAAAAAAAATTGTTTTCCAATCAACAAAAATCTAAAACTTAAAATCAATCCAAAACTAAAAAATGATCAAGAACAACTTATCAAGCAAGCACCTAGGAACAAAGCCTTGAAATTATACCCTTGCAATAAGAAGTAAAACACAAAAATTGCAAATCTTATGAAGAAAACTCTCAATTATTGAAAATCAATCAAATTCAGGGTTAAAATATGTAAACCAATCATTCACCAAGACTAAAATTTCATCCCAAGCAGTAAATACAAATCTAGGAAAAAACAAAAAAATTGACTGTCACCTCAACAATTCCTACAAGAATAGTCGCATGTTGCATAAGGGTATAGTGCAATGATGAAGAATTGTCACAGGCTAAAAGTAATACACAGTGCAGCGTCACTGCTCTGGTTCACACAGGTAGAGTGTGACGATGAAGAATCGTTGCAAGCTAAAAATAAGACATAGTGTGACGATGTCTGAATATAAGGAAAATTTGGAAGAATGACAAAGTTTCTCAATGAACTTTTAGAACTAGGGAGTCAATATGGATCACCCACAGACTCAGAGAATGAAATTGATCAAAATAAGGTAGGCCAAAAGAAAATAAGAATAAAAAAATCAAAAGAAGTCTTTCCCTAGTATGGTCGCCAATTTTGTTATCAGAAAAATCGGTAAGTGCAGACACAAACTAATCTCCCTAACTTCAATAGGAAGCTATAACAAAACAAGGCAGCATACAAACTTCACCTTAGACTCCATTATTGTATAAACTATTTTAGAGATGGAAAAATGACATACCTTTTAAATGATGCTTGATCCTCTCTAGTTTCGTCCTCGTCGCTCCATCTTTGGATTTGTGGGATGGTGAAACTATTTAAGAAGAACAAACCAATAAAGAGAGAGAACAAATATATATATATTTCAATGAATTTTGTGTATAAGATCAAGGTTTTACACAATTAAAGTAAAGACACTTTTATAGGGAAGAAATGTATTGTTGCATTATATTAAAGTAAAGTGGAGAATACAACCCATGCCTTGATGTTGCAAGGTCCCTTCCAATGGCTATTTGCTCCAACACACACACCTTCAGGAATACCAAAATAATTTGTAACATCCACCATTAGGAAGAACACTATTACTAGTCAATAAAGGATGATTAGCGAAGATGTCTGAGCCTTGGAACTCAAGCTCAGACTTCAAGAAAAAAACATTTAACATTGCATCGTTATTGAAGTGGTACAACTAGCTACTAGATGCAAATAAGAGGTTGTGCGTACCACAGGAGTTGATCAACCTGAAAATGAGGAATATTTCATTCAGGTTGAATCGCCACCATACTTTTGTTTGCCCAGGCATGTCAAATCTGAAGACTTTCACTCACGGATTCTTTCATTCTACCTGGATGAGGAGGCATTTGACAAAGAAGTAATGTCATGGCCAGGAGTGAAACGTAACCCATGCAAGTCGAGGATCCACTACCTTCTACATGTGGAGCTCCTGAATAAAATGGGTCAAGATGAAGTAGTAGGGTTGAGCTCTAGCCTAGAGGATCAAAATAAAGATGTCCAAATGCATATAGACTTAGAGGAGTAAGAGGAGATGTAACCTCTGGAACGTAAGAAGAGGACATTTCCCATGTTCCCACAACTTCTGGAGAAATATATGCTGACAGGTAAAGATGTCAATGACATCCTTAATTCATCTTTCATTAGAGACCCTTTGGTAAAGAAACCCAGGACATGGATATCCCCGGTGAAGATCTTGAATTTTCATCCAATCTCATTGACCATACCTCATACTCGAGCAGCCACTTGAGTGATCCAAACAATCATTGACATCTAGGAAGACCTTGGGCCTGATACCATTGCATCCACCACCATTATCACTAAACAACCCCCATCTCCACTGCAAGAAACTATCATTCAAGCCCAAACCATTGAACCTAAGCCCATGTAGTTGGATTCCCCCGACCTACCCGAGAAGGTACAAAAATGCACTAGCTTGACCCCATAAGTCCTGAACTAGTCAATTTTTCCATTTATGTTCATCTAGGACACTCCTTTGATGAAGACTCAAATTGTTCCAATACCACAAGCCCCAAGCCCTCATTTCCCTCTCTCAATAATGAATGTTGAGAGTGTCATCCAAAGAAGAGAAACCACATAAACCATGGTCCAGAAAGACACATAAGTTCCAGAGGTTCATAAGGAACCTAAAATGACGTCAGGACATAGTGCAATTTTGTTGCAAGAAACATTGGACCTAGTACTCCAGAACCCACAATAGTGCATAGAGTTGGTGCAGCTCTACTTCGCAAAAGCAAAGATTCTCCCATTCCTTCCATCAACGGTAAGGATGAGACTTGCATAGCAACTACAAGGTCAATCTACAGGGGAGGAAGAGGTGGAAATTGTGTTATAACACTCAACAACCAGTGGACTTCCACTGCAGGTCCAAGTACCCAAGGAGGCCACTACTTCTTCTGGTGACCTCACTCAATGGTCGTCAAAACAATTAATAGGGATGATTAAAGATTCAACTGATCAATTGGAGAACAATCTCTAGTAGGCCGAATGAGACAAAAAGTTTTGTAAGGAGGAAGTGCTACTCATGCAAGAGTGCTAGATGAAGGAGGAGTATGCAAAGATCCATGTGTAGTAAAAAATGGAAAGGGTTCAGGAAAAGATTGTGGAATCTTGACCAATGATTCGAAAGAAAACACCACAACTTCCTGAATCCAATGCAGCAGGATAGTCGGTGCAGTAGATCGAGCTACTCCAGGTAGCATGGTCGAAGATGGTGATTCACATAAAGAACATTGAAGCACAGTTTCGAGAGAGTCAACAAGAAATCATAACAAAAACCCTGAAAAATTCAAGAGAAAATGGAAATAGTTGTTCTCGAAGGAAATAACACAAGAGAAACCTTGCACAAGAGAACTGCAAAATGCAGAATGATTTTTTGGGAAGTTAGTGACTGGATGGGTATCATTTCATGGCACAACCAAAATCTGGAGGACTTGCACATGAAGATCCAGTCACTCAGTGAGGAATTTTCCACCACCATGGATCCAATGGACCAACAAGATAAATTTGACCATATCCAACAAGCAAAAAATGGACTAAATGATTTATTTGAAGAACAATCAATAGCTAAGAAAGAGCCATGGGAGTTTCGACCTATCCTTCAAAAAACCTATCTATAGATGCATTAGGTAGATGATACGTCTGAATCAGAGTGGAACTCTTTGGTCGCATCCAAGCCTAAGGTATGCATTACATATGCAAATCAACAGTTCATGGCTAACGCTTCACCCCTTTCCAGGAAGTGGCAGGACAAGGTCGTCAATTTCCAAGGGGTAAGGAAGAGAGCCATAGAATTGGTCCTGGATTTGGGCCCTTCTTTTGAAGAGGTGGAAAAGAAGAGAACTAAGGAAGAAACAAGAAGCAAAGAAGAGACAAAGGCTAAAGGAAAGAAACAAGAAAATCTAGAGACCAGAGAATAATGAAGGACTTAACTCGAGGACGAGTCAAGGATTGTGGTCGAACCTTGTTGGGCCCTTCATTTTTTTTGTTCAAAGTTTTGAAAAGAATTATACAGTCCCAATTTTGGTCAAACAAAAGTTGTGAAAGACACAAAGGAGCTGGACAACAAAACAAAGAAATAAACTGAAAACGGTTGGAAGGAAGGACAATGCAACACCAACATGAAGAAATAAGTTATAATAGAACAAGAACAAGAAAGCATTTGAGGTATCAAACCCAAATATACCAATTGGCTTATATATATGGGATTAATATGATTGTAAAGGGTTGATTTTTCAGATAGTTGTTCAAATGTTTGTTAGAATGGGTTCGAGTTCTATGTTATTTTCCATTTTGGGTAAATGTTAGATAGAGTTCTAAATTCTGGGTTTTGGAACTATACCAAGGATGTAACAGAGTCATGAATCTTGAAAGAGAAAGGGTTTGGGTTAACCTTGTCTCTAAGTAGAATAGATATTTTTTGTTAATCTTTGGCATGACCGTGCTATGTCTGTAACTGAGTAGAATAATGTAATTGGGAAGATTCATTTAATGTTAATACAAAGAGAGACCTGAATTTTGAAATTATTATGTTTGCTTAGCTTCATATTATATTGAATGTTGTTTCATATTGTCTTTATATCATATTTGTGTAATTGGATATAGCTTCTTTATGACTGCAACACAACTTTTCTTTCTTTAAATATGAGTTAGGAATGTTCAAAGAGTTCTTGGTTTAATCTATCTTGTGCAAGACTAACAACGATCTCGAGACTGTATGGATTTTTCTAATAATTCTTCTTACCATTCCCTATTTTCCTTGTCTTGGTTTCTCTTTGGTTGAGACTTCTTCCCTTCAAGGAAGATGAAAATGCCAACATGATAGACTACATCAGTACCTTTTGTTGGTAACCTGGGAAGGACCTTGGTCTAATCAATTTCGTGCCAACAAAAATCCTGGATAGAATTGAGAAAAAGTTAGACAAGGAGAGTGGCTTCAGCAAGTCAGGGAGCCATGAATCCCATGATGAGAAAATATGATCAAGGAGTGGTAGTTGACATTACCATCATGCCCAAAAACATTCCCATAGGAGAGCACAAAGTAGCTCAATTCCATCCCCTGTCAGAAAGCATAGGAGGTCTAGGGTGGATGAGATGAAAGGAGAAATGAATAAGATCAAACCTCCTATTTTTGATGGAGAGAACAAGAAGGATGAATATTCTAAGACATGGATTCTAGGCATGAGGAAATACTTCCAATTTCATAACTATTCTTCTCACTCAGAGGGAAGAATTGCCATCTATCATCTGAAAGGGAAGGAATCCATGTGGTGGGATCATCTTGTGAAAGTACAACACCTCGGAGAGAAAAATGTGACGTGGAAATAATTCAAGAAGTATTTTGAGAATAAATACCTGACCAAGAGGTATTATCATAAAAAGATGAAATAGTTCTTTGAACTCAAGCTGGGTAGCATGACCATTGATGGGTATGAAAGGAGATTCCTGGAACTGTTGAAGTATGTCTCCTTCATCAAACATGAGACAGTTAATATCCTGTTGACGGGTGTTTATTACACACCGTCAATGGGAAGGGAATATACAGTCTAGGGTTGTCTACTTAACCCAATCTGTTTGGTATAATCTAGCCTAATGGGTTTTATGGTTCCGTTATCCAATTAAGATCCTAAAACAATTTAAAAGATGTGAACTAACTAAATATACTACTCTAACAATCAACACTTTAATTACAAATGCTTAACTAACAATGATTATATAAAATAGTTATATACAGTTTACAAGGTTTGAGAAAAGCCTTGTGAAAATAATTGTTTTAAGATAATGGATCTTAAACAAGATTAAAAACAAACAAAAATATTCTAGTAATATAAATGAACAATGAATGAACAAGATTGTAAATGATAAAACTATAATGGTGAAAGCATTTAATTTTTAAATGATGCAATCATTATTCATTCACAAATAAACAAATTAAATAAAATATAAACTAACTAACCTAACGTTGATCAACAGTACTAAGATAGATTCGTCTATCTGTATTTGTATAAGCTCCTCTTAACCTGTGTCAAGTGTAAACCTATGACAAAAGCAAGCATAATAAATCCTGAAGAAATACAAGGAAGTGTTCCATATTCTGAAGCGAGTTTATGACGACAAAAAGACAAATAATTATATATCACGTGACCTTGAAATGTCCAATAACTAAAAATGAAAGAAATTCCAATTCTCGGGAATGGTGTTACCAACTATCTAACATCATATGTAAACTCAAAATACTTTAATAGATGATTAGTCACTGATATAAAATAAACCAAAAGATAATGAACAACATAAAGAAAAACATGATATAAAATATTATGTGCAGAACAGACTAAATCTAATTCGACACAGATAACATTTCACATCAAGAAATTACATGAGAAGACAATGAAAAAAAAAATGCATAGTCTATACAGGAAGAAATCCAAAGAGTAAATTATTTCCTCATATAGTTTCAACAAAATATGTTCATCATATGGTCCAGGAAGAATTTTTGGGATAATAGACTCTTAAATTTTGAAACAATTAATACATAAAGGATACCAATTAACAATGTATTGATAAAATAGACTAAAGCTAATTTAAGTCAACGCATAATCAATTACTCAAGGAATATGAAGATATTATAATGAAAATAAAACCATTTTACTCATAGGACAAAAACCATTAAGCAATTTGGAATTTCATATTCTTCTTCGAAAATAATTGTCCATTCTCCCAAAATTCCAACCATCCGTTACTCCATTTGAAAACAAAAAGTTACAAAATAAATAATGTACAAAAAATAAAGGATCAAAATCCTCCTGTGAATTTCTTGGATCTCCTTGGCTCTGAACTTTCACATATATTTATACAATGAATGAACAGTCTGGGCATCACTAATAATTTTTTCCATCTGAAATTTTCCTCGTAACGAAACAAAAATATCTCTCAAACAGTGCATTTGTTTCGGAACAGTCCCTTGTGTAAGCTAAATGGGTCCATTCCACAGACGAGTTTTCAACTCTTTCTTCCGATTCCTCATGGTTTGCCTGAAGCAAATCCCACAAAATCGTTCTTCTGTTCTTGAATGCATTTCCAAATCTTATCTGTTGTTGCTCATAAATTATTTGCAACAATCCAATATTATTTTGGATCAATTATCTTGAATGTATTTAGATAATAAAATCAAGCGATGATCAGATCCATACCAAATAACGGATAATAGAAACATGTGAAACAAAAAGAAACCAAATTAATAACCTAAAAATTGTGAATAAAACAAAATCTAAAACAATAAAATTAAAATGAAGTTAAACTAACTATAAGTTCT
>CBVK0103140571.1:0-11404 GCA_900067695.1 Picea abies
CCAAGCTCTCTATTTCACCTATATCATCGAGATAACCTAGGGATTAGTGGAGGGTTTAAAGTTTATAATCCCCAAAATCTCGAGGTATATGGGATATGTTTCAAGAGCAGAGTTTTAAAAATAATCAAACATAAAATGCAACCTCTGACAGATGCCTAAGATCGCAGGTTTTATGCGCCAAGCTAATTATCTTGAAGTCAGAGATGATGGGGCATAAGTTTGCAGGTGTCGACGGTTTTGCATGACATCTCCACTGCTAAGTATGAGTTTGATATTCAATAAGTTGGTTTTTGTAAATTGATTGCAGGATTTTTCAAAACAGAGGGAGTTGAAGGTATTAGGGTAAGATAGCTATGATGCTCTTGGCAGCTGTCACGTTTCAAAAGGAGCCACTCTGGATGCATTGACTATGAAAACAAATACAAATGCAAACATTAATGTTTGATAAAAACTGGTCGATAGGTGTATTGCACAGGTGTCTTGTGATTTAATTCAGTTTTTGGAGAGCGCCATGAATAAGAGCCACAAACAGTGTTTCTACTGCTCTTCTTCAAGGTTGCTTTTCCCAGCCAACGCAAGATTAATAAACGTGATCGATTTCTGTTCTGAAGGAGATAAAAGGATATTGGTTGCAGATATATGCCCTACGATACTCTTTTCAACATCTCTTTCACTGTAAGAAGTAATCTATGCCATGGGCAAGGCGATTGAGATTTGCATCCTATATTACTCAAGCACTAGACAATTGTAATAGTAAAATCATCGCATATACAGGGTGTTTTTCGATGAGGATCAGAATGCTAGATTTTCAAAGTTTTTGACATTATGTAAAATAGCAGAGATGGAAAAATCTATAGTATGAACTTGGCATACACACCCGCAGAGTTTCCGAGGACAGACAGAGTAACTCCTGACAGTCTAAATCAGTTAGTTGAGCAAACAGAGTAACTACAACATTGGTAGATGAAGCCTAGTCTATGGACCTTGCAGATCGATTTATAAAAAGATTATGATGAATCTAATCATGAGAATTTTACCCCTAGGGACCTAGTAAGAGAGCATTCACCTATTTTATCTTGACAGGTGGAAGATTTGTATGCCTTTTTTATCCAGCTGATGGTTCTAAAATTTCTTTTTAAGCATGTCTGCAAGTAAGGATTTTCTTAAAATGACATCTCTTGAAGTGGATCTATCCATCTTTGAGGCTCCATGAGTGTCATATTTTCGATGGAAGGAGAAAGCTTCAACCCCTGCTGCTAAAACCAATCTTGGTCGAAGCGTCATTCATGAAATGGGGCCTAGAATTTATAGGATAGATTCATCCACCATCCTCGGCACAACACAGATGGATACTTACAGCTATGGATTAATTCAGAAAATGGATTGAAGCAGTTCCAATGAAGCAGGCTACTGACACGATCATCATTTAGTTTCTGAAGACCAATATGCTTTCTAGGTTTGGGTGCCCTATCAAGATCATCACGGATAATTTGATCACATTTAAGTACAAGAAAATGGAGAATTTATGAGAGGATTACCATATAACCCTAGTGCATTCTACAATGTATTACCCACAGTGTAATGGGTTAGTAGAATTGTCAAATAAAATCTTAACCAGGATGATTAAAAGATTCTTGTGGGACAACAAGAAGGCTTGGCATAAGAAACTCATTTATGTGCTATGGGCTGATAGAGTCAATACCAAAAATTCCATCTCAACGTCTCCATTCCAAATCGTATATGGCACAGATGCAGTTTTCCCCACCTTACTGGAGTTTCCTGTCAGAGAAGGATAAATCAGTTGATTCATTCACAACTGCTATGGGCTGATAGAGTCAATACCAAAAATTCCATCTCAACGTCTCCATTCCAAATCGGATATGGCACAGATGCAGTTGTCCCCACCTTACTGGAGTTTCCTGTCAGAGAAGGATAAATCAGTTGATTCATTCACAACAGGTGAGGGAGCAGGTTTACAATTGATCACAACTTCACCAAGACAGGATGAAGAAATTTTTTGACAAGAACTCTAAACAGGAGGAATTTCAGGTGGATGATCTAGTGCTAAAGTGGGATACGAGGAACGAAGACAAGGGAAAACATGGAAAATCCTATCATCTTTGGATGGGACCTTTCAGATCAGCGCATACCACGAGAACGATGCATATATGTAAGAAGATATTAATGGAGAGTCCATTAGCGAAGGGTCTGTGAATGGTAGGTTCCTCAAACACTATCTGGTTCAATAAGGTCTATTTCATTTTTCAAGTCATTGTAAATAGACGTTTCATTTTATTTTTTCAAAGAAGGCATTTCGAGTCAATTTGTTAGAAAAAAATTGAAGCTTGGAGTGAAGGCCCTAAGTTTATGTTGAGTCTAGTCGAAAATATGTCAATAAGGTCTAGGTTGTTTTTTCTTTGCCATTGTTTCAAAGTTTGGAAGTCGAATAAGGGCCAATGGTTAGGCACCTAATCTATTTTTCTTTGCCACCTCACTGGGAGGATAACATATCCATTGGAGCCAGCTGTTAGCATCGTCATTTTTTAGTTAGAATCAGTATTAGTCGATTCATTGTCCATGTGTCAAAGAATGTGAGGTCAAGTACCAAATAACAAATGAGTCGAAGTTAGCAAGTGGCCAATTGGCCCTTGGAGCCGAGAAGAGATGTCAGAACCAAAACATGTGTAAATGGTAAAGGTATCTTCCCAAAGAGTCGGGTCCTGTCAGAGGATAAGGTTTTACGTGCCAAAAGTTGAGGCAAGTTGTTAAATAGAATTCATGTCAGTAGATGTAATAAACATCATTGGCTCATTATGAAGTCAGAAAGAGTAAAAAATCATGACACTCATATCACGTATACTCTACAACTCTTATCAATTGTACTTTGCATGCCCCGAAGTGTACCCGTCACATGGATGTGCTGCAAAAATCTTCAGATTGATTCAAAACCTCCAGTCACCATGGATTCAATGTCCCCTGGAACGATTCCATCTCTCACTCACTCAGTTATAAATTTTGTTTTCTCTACATGTATTCTATCCACCAGCCAAGTTTATGCTCTATATGTAATTCTTCTCGTGAGTCTTGAGTTACTCATGGCTGGAAGGTCAATTTACTTACACTGCGTCAGAAAATTAGATCAAGAAATATCACTTACTTACACTGCGTCAGAAAATTAGATCAAGAAATATCACTGCTTTGGGTATGGGCTAAATCTTCCACACACAGGACAAATACGCATTGCACCATGAAAATATCTGAGAACATAAGGAAAGGCACACGAAGTAGCAAAAATGTGGGACCTGAACTTCAAAACTTGATGTTGGTAAATGAAGATATGGATGTTAGATCATCATTTGAGTAGGTCAGATGCATGGTTTTTGGTAGTAAAATTCAATGATTCAACATGAAACTGGTAGAGCAATTTGCACTCAGGTTCAACGGGTTTCATGCAGTAATTGTAGGAGTCACTTTCTCGGTAACAGAGGAAACTCTGTCAGCCACCATAGAGATCCCTCCACGCAGTAAAAGGTGGTATAAAGGCATGCCATTGGAAAATCTATGTTGTGAGGAGTTCATAAAACTAGACTGTTTAAATGGGAAATTCGAAGTGGGAGTTCCAAGTAGATATCTCCAGGAACCTTTTTGGAAGCTCCTAAGAGAGATTAGGAAATATTTCACCTTTGAAGGAAGGTTTGAAATAATTCACCCACATCACATTAGATTGTTGATGCATTTCACAGGAAGGACACCATTAAACTTGCCTTTGTTCTTTCACCAAAGCCTCCGAGAAATGGCACACGAAGTTTGGGCTGATACAAATCAGTCGAACAAGAAACCATATCATGTCTCCCTAATTAAAGTTTTGATATTTGAGGAGTTGAGGTGATTGGGAAAAAAATGGGATTCATTCCTACTCATAGTCGACATCCCAAGGGACCCCAACAAGGTTTCCCCTTTACTGGCGAAAAAAGTAACATCTCACCACATGAAGGAAAAAATAGGAAGGACCGCAAAAGAAGGAAAGACATTGGTAGCCAAATCTCCCCAACAACCGATACCTTGGAAGAGGGGCAGGCCAAGGAAGAGAAAAGAGACCAAAGAGGCCCCAGGAGGGGCAGGCCAAGGAAGAGAAAAGAGACCAAAGAGGCCCCAGTCCTGAACAAGCCATGCACAAAGTGAACCATTGAAGAATTACTCATGTGCTCCATTCGATAGGAACCTGTCGAAGTTTCAAGTTGAGAAGCCTCTGATAGAAAGAGAAGGAAAGACACTAAAGGCACATATATTCGTCAACCATTACAGAATATAAAGCAAGAACAAATCATTATTGTTGAGTTGTACCAAGAGAACTGGGAACTGAGACATCAGTTAGCAATGAAGACCCTTAAGGCACAACATCACAGGGCCGAGAGGGAAATGTGACATGTCTCAAGAGGCATCTCAGGGAAGAAAAAGACACATTCTTCTAGCTACGTGAAGCACAGAGGATGTCAGAAGAAGGAAATGAAAAGAACTTCAAGAAATACAGAATTACACTGGAAAACATTCATGCATCTCTGGATAGCCTGTAGAAGAGGCTGAAGTGGAACACAGTTCTGCAAAGGAAATTAATGAACATGAAAAGGTGCAACTGGTCTCTCGGGAAAACGGTGTGGATGTCCAAACTGTAGATGAATCCAAAAGCATGATCGACCAAATCCATTTTTTTCTTTTCAACATGGCCTGCATTTTGTCTCCCCATGTATTTTTTCCACCAGGGAGTAGGGACTCTGACAGATACCCGTGCAATAAGCATACGATGCGCAACGTTGGAATCCCATCTATTGAAAAGGATAGGTGTACATTGGACATACGATGTTTTGAATAAAGGCATTTTCCCCTAACTAGTGGTGTCATCTTAGAAACACCTGCGATAGTTTGCAACCACCCGCCATATGTACGCTCCAGCAAACGATCGCACAGAAGAAATCAAGGTCATTACAATGGGGTGCAAAAGTTTGATAGAGCACTTGATCGACTAGATACCCTGTCAAAGGAAAGCATTGACACATCACCCTCTAACGACTAGATCATTTTGATGACCGAACCACCTTGGCAAAGACGAACGGTTATGATGCGACCATGTATAGTCAGTTTATATTCTTAGAAAAGTTCCATATGAAGAGTCATCTAGCAGAGAATAGTCAGACCCTAATTTATAGGGATAGTAGTTAGAAGGCAAGGTAGCCCGAGTGGCACACCCTGGTCTATATATTTCTTCTTTTCAATGTAAGCCAGGTTGATTGGAAAAATAGTGTAGATAGAGACTATTGAATGTATCTTTTGAGCTCAATCAAAATTTAATGCAAAGGTCCTGAAAATTTGACCAAAACATTCTAATGGTGGCAGTTTGATGTATTGTACTCTCTCTTTGAGTACGTGCTTTCCTGTGTTATTTATATTCATATCTATATATTTTGTCTAAATAGGAATGTCATTCGACTCTAGAATTCACCGTGTGGTGCTCTAGATTTGCGCCATTTAGATGACTGTGTTTCTTCTAATTGAACTCTAAATTCATCCTTAGCAGTGCTCCAAGTTGCTTCATATGTGTTTCTCTTGCCACACAAAATGATTTTTTTAACTGAAATATTGTTTCTTATTTAGACCTTATCCTCTCAAGTTCAGTCACTAAGTCATTTTTTTATAGCATCTTCTTAAACTGACTCCATAGCCCAAGGTATTTCCTTTCTTTCTCCAATAGAACCAAAAAACATTGTATGAAAGTGTGAAATCTAGACGATAGTTTAAATCCATAACATGTATAGAGACAAAGTCTCAGAGAGATCCCTCTCCAGGTCGGAAAGGATAGTTTCTATCCTTATAGTTGGTTTGTAGGTTTCCTCTGTCATTCATTTTCCTAGCTGAATGAAGTTGACAGAGTGCTAACACCATCCATGCTTCCTAACATGTATGAAATAATCAATATGTTGACCAATGATGTTAGAAAGGTCCTCCATGAAATCATTTCTATCATCAGGACTAATCACTTCCTCACCTCCATGTGCAAGAGGAAAACAAGGCTGAGAAACTTCATCTTCATCAAGTGGAAATATGGATACAAATTTCTTGTCAGGATCTTCAATATGTTGTACTTTTGTAATATCCCCAATATAATGGGCTAGGATATTATGTCATTTTGTGCAATAAGTGTTCTTGATGCTCTAATCTGGTTGACAAATTTTCACAAATAGTTTGAATGTATTCTACTAATAGGCATCTTGTCAAACATATTACATGTAATATAAATACACTAGAAATAGAAGGGACAATAGGTGGTATTTTATTATGAATGAAGATCTCAATTCACCAATCCAATGGTTGTTATGATAGCTGCAATACATTAATGGAAAACACACAATGCAAGGCAAAAAACTTGGAATCATGCCATGGAATCCTCAACATATGAGATCAAACCCTCCAAGTGCCACAACATCTCCAAGAAAATCAATACAACCCCAAAACTGAAAACAAACCCCAAGCTAAAGTTGCAATGAAGATCCTAGATGGATCCTCCTCCTTGTCTAGTTAGGGTGGATATTGCACCATCCAAACCAAACTTTAATGGTGGAAGGGTTTTTCTAAACCATAACAAAACAATGGTTCCAAGAGAACTCCAAAATGAGAAATCAAATCATAATACCAAAGTGAGGCTTTACCCCTCCTTTTATCCTTTCTCCATACCTTCTAGAACTTTCCCCTTTTTGACCAAATCAAATGTAACTTCTAGAATTTTCCCCTTTTTGACTAAATCAATTATAACCCTTATTTTCCCTCCAATTTTCACTTTAGTATTAAAAGTCACTTTAATAATGGTTAAGTAACATATCAATCTAAAGTCACTTTATTTCCATAATGTCACTTTAAAAACATAACATCTCCTAACTAAGTGACATTAAATGCAAATGTAACTTCTAGAATTTTCCCCTTTTTGACTAAATCAAATATAACCATTTTTTCCCCTCCATTTTCACTTTAATATTAAAATTCACTTTAATAATGGTTAAGTAACTTATTAATATAAAGTTACTTTACTTCCCTAATGTCGCTTTAAAAAACAGAACATCTCCTAACTAAGTAATATTAAATGACCCCCTTTTTAATCCTTTTTCTCCACTAACAAGCCACAGAAGTTCCTTTAACTACAAAATAGGGGAACCCAAAAATTGGGAAATGACTAATTCTCCCTTCCCAAATATTTCTTTTCCTCAAGCAATGCCATCATGACCTAACACTCCATCTACAGATCTAGACTGAAACTGAAAATGATACCAAAATCCCAAACCACTCTGTAAGATGTGAATTAGACCCCGCTAAAGGGGTGGTCCAATAATGTACTGGTATAAGTGGTCTCCCAAAAACCTCCCATGAGTAACGCCACTTGGTGCTAGAACAACTCAATGAACCCATGAAGGAACTTTTCTGATAGGGAACCAATCTCATGGAGGAAAAAACTAGTTCTCACCTCAGTTTCAATTGCTGCACTATATCCTACTAGAATCCCGAGGTCCCAAGATATCATCATAAATGAAACACCATGTTGATGTTTCACCACTATAATCATATTCATTCGACAATCATTCCCACTTTGCATCCCCCTCTCCAATAACTCCATGTTGACATACCTATAGGAACTGAACCTACTATTATGAATATTAGTTGGCATAGGCATCCATGTGAAGCCACGGACTATAAATCCGATTTCATACCCAATCCTGAATATTAGAAAAGGAAGTATATCCCAGTAACTGTCAATGACTCTAGGATGATCATGGACTCTAGAGATCCCACTACTAGATATATCTGTCATTTTCATTTACCCATACTCATAAGATATCACCAGAAAGTGTGTTAATTGGTCAATAAATGGAGAAATATTATTGGTCCACTATGTCCTAGGTAAATTTGCGGTTCAATTTGTCCACATGATCTCCCACTCTCACCTAGAAATCACCAAAGACTACATACATAATGTGGAATGAGTATGCCCCGACTTGTTCTACTAACAATTCATATACTCTCCTACAACATCTGTGGGGCATGTCCATGCGAACCTCTCTCAGATCTTCTTGAATGATGTGGTGTGCTCTCTACTCGTAGTACTAATTTGAAAGGTGCTGATGCAAGAACCCATCTTCATGTCCCTTATAATCCAGGCTATCATGAACTACATAAACTCAGTCAACCCTCAAAATACCACTCTTCTAGAAAACCACTCAGCCTCATAAATGTAAACTTTGAAAATTCAAACCTAAAACTCATATTTGAACTGTCAAGAAATGTAATCCGAGGATCCCAAAATAATCCAGAAAGTTACCACCATGCTAAAGTTGCACCACTATAATCATCACCGCTAGACTAATGTGCCCAGTCTACATCCTCCTCTCCTAGAACCCCAAGATGAACTACTAGAAGGGACCAAAATCACTATCCTATATCCTCATCTATGAAGGTGTCCTAGTGAAATCTAAGCCTAAAAATCCATGAACAGCCTCGAGTCTTCTCTACCAAATGGATAAAGTATTGATATCCCCTCTCCTGACATCCCAAAAATAAAGCATACCAATCATTTTCACAACTCTATCACTCATCATCACCTGAATCAATATATCACTTAGATGAATTCCTCAATTCCACCACCAAATTGGATTTCCACCAATCCCAATACCTTCTAGTTGTTTTTGTGAAATGTCGGTAATCATCGGACTAAAAATGAGCAAAGTCCCTGGTGTGCCATCATCTAGTAGAAACCAAGTACTAGGAATCAACTATGTGCCTGTTTATATGTTCATCTCCTACCAAACTTCATTAGGGAATTTTCTATCTCAATCATCGCCAATGTACTCATGTAACCCATGGAGTCTAAACACCACCATCAAAAGTATCCATGTCACCTATGATGTCTCATACTCATACATGTACCCAAAATTCCCCATTGAAGGTGGGTCACACATAGCCCTCATAGTCATCTCACTAAGTGTGGTCTTAGGGGTTGCAAGTGTGAGATCTATACAGTGGATAATGCAATCCACCACTCTATCAACTAGAATCTCTATGACCTGACCCAATACAATATCGATCTCCTCATGTTCTTTGACCACATATCCCAAACAAATGAACTTTGACATCGCTATCATTCTTCTTGTCTCACCCAACTAACTCAAGTGAACCCTCCATATACTGTTGATATATGAGGATAGCACTAGATTCGTTTTCCACTGCTTGGAAGACTAGAAAGTGTTAGGTGTGTTTCCCAACCCCAATTCTATGACAAAGAAATCAATGTAGCTTCTGAGAGAAACCCTATGTGTATCTTTCTCTCTTTCCATGCTATGGTGATATCCCAATCGAAGATTCATATCTGAGTAATATTATTCTCTGTGAATCTCTTCCATCCATTCATCGATCCTAGGTGATATAAACTCAATGATATATCTGAATCCCATGTCTGGAGGTCTCCCTTGGAAAAATGTCTCAAAAACACACTGCACACCATTGTACACAATTGTATACTGCTATATACCACTGCACACCACTTAATCATCATATACCACCATGTATCCCATATGTTCCATTGTTAATAGATCACTCCACTAATATCAACTAATCCTGGATCCTAGAGTGATGTATCCACAACTTTCCCTTACTCGATTCCCTAATCAAATAGTGCATATACTTCCTTGTTGGTTGGTCCACAAATAATTTTCTCAACTACCTCCTTTGTAGATAAGCGTTGAGCGAAAAGAAACATATCGTTATCCATTCCAGATGCACAGTAAAAATCCTTTATGTCAAATGTCTCCTCCAACACCTACAACTTTGAATGTTCCTCATGCCAGATCATCATAATAGGCTCCTCCCTTAGATAATGAGTTCCACTTATTCCCTCATGTGTTACTGCTACCAAATATGATGGAGTCTATGTTGCTTTCAACGATGAAGAGTGCATGCCAGACTAAACTAGTAACAAATATCCTCAATCTTCCTTTCCTTTCCTTCAACGAACTTAAGAGCAATGTCCCTATCCATGGATAGCTGCAAGTAATCATATTTCATATTCTCTAGCACTTATTTGATTATATATAATTGAGAACCAATGATCCCATCTACAATTCCTTTTGTATCTCCTCCATATGAGATTTCCAAATAATATCTTCAATAAGCTTATGAGTACCATATTCCCTTGTCAACACCTGCACAATATTCTTCTCCTTGACCAATATTGGTCCTCCAATCCCTATCAAGGTACAATCACATCCTCATCATCATCGACATCATAACTGAGATTTGGTGTTGAATCCTCATCAAGCATAGGTGATATCACACTTATAATTCCCACATCATAAGCATCATACATGGTGAAAGTTGTGGGATCCTCAACATCTTCTTCTCCTTGACCAATATTGGTCCTCCAATCCCTATCAAGGTACAATCACATCCTCATCATCATCGACATCATAACTGAGATTTGGTGTTGAATCCTCATCAAGCATAGGTGATATCACACTTATAATTCCCACATCATAAGCATCATACATGGTGAAAGTTGTGGGATCCTCAACATCGATTCATTGGAACATGTCATCATAAGATGTTGCATCCTATTCTTGTGATGATTCATCAGAGGTATAACCATCCAATGCACTAGTGTCCTCATATTCATCAGCTAGTTTTGATGGTGTATCATAGTATTCTATTTTTTATTCCTTTATGCACACATGTTCAACATGCTTCGATACATGTACCTCCAACAAGTCCCTTTGTCCTTCATGTTTGACTTCTTTCACTTTCTTCCTTGTGATTCTCAAAGAAGCCCCTTCCCAGTCCTTGGGCCAACGTCCATACTCAAGATTGTATATAATTACTACTAGAATTTTCTTGTTTTGTTGAATGATTTTGTAAGTTTCATACAATTATGCATGAGTCTTCATCTTTTCTTGTCCACTTTAAATAGCACGTATTTTTCTCGAAAAACCCTTAAAATTTGTGGAAATTAAAATGTTGATAACTTTACTTCCTAGACTTTGTTTCGGTCAATTTTTTTTTTTGAAATTGGGAATTTTTCTGAGAGGAATTTAAATATCCAATTGTTTTTGGAAAATTATGCCAAACAAATTTCAGAATGTAATCTGAAATGCACCGCCCTTTTTTTTCCTTTTAAAGTATACAAAAAAAAAAAAAATCCCTTATTTTGCTAAGGAAAATGCTCTGATGCAATCACATGCTGTAAAGATCACCAGCTCTAATAACACTATAATATACCCAATAGAATGAATTGGGATAGTATGTACTATGTAATAAGTGTTCTTGATGCTTGTTGACGGGCGAAAATGACCGTCCGTCAACTGGGAGAGTGGAACCG
>CBVK0103140622.1:0-16937 GCA_900067695.1 Picea abies
TTTTATTCAAAGACTCAACCAACCCATTTCCTTGAGGGTAGTATGATGTAGAATGACCAAGGGTGATATTGTAATCACCACAAAATTTTTCTATTTTCTTTGACTTGAAAGCCGCTGCATTATCTGTTATGATCTTGATCGGGCATCCGAGCCTGGAAAGAATATTGTCTTCTAAGAACTAGATGAAAACATCATCTATTTCCTGCCTAATGGGAACTGCCTCAATCCACTTAGTGAAATAATCTGTCACTGTTAGAATCCACTTGTGCTGGGATGGGGATTGTGGATGTATTTCTCCTATAAAATCAAGTCCCCACTGTGTGAAAGGAGCTTCCACAAAAATGGGTTTCAAAGGCAGAGGCTGCAATTTTCCTTTTCAATAAAAAATATGACATTCTTGGCATTTTGAAACCTCTTTATAAACATCAGAAAAAATGCTAGGCCAATGTACATGGGGAGGCATGAACCTCCCCTGGTACCTCACATTGGGATGTTCGTGCCTTACATAGGGGAAAAATGCCTTACATTGGGGATTTGTGCCTCACATTGGGGAGGATACTTGACTTGATGGGGCACCTGAATTGTCCTTGATCATGTCTTTACGGGGAACCTTGACTTGACAGATACATAAAACATGGTGAAAATTCCTTGAAAAGTGTCTTATTTATTTATTTATTTTTTATTTATTTTTCTGGATGGGTAGATGGTTTTATAGGATTTTCACCCTACTTAGTTTGATAAATTTTTTTTTAGCCTAATGGGTACCCAACCCTCAAAATCTTATGAAAAATTGTCTTCCAATAATGATGACCCCCACAATCACCCTTATGGAACTCTCTGATGGTATTTTCTGCTTCTTTTTCTATCAAACAACTCAATAAAATTACCTCAGGATCTTTCCAATATAGAGATTGATTTACTATACAAATTTTTTTTGCCTTCAGTTTCAAGAATCTGGCCTTTGTTTTACTAAATTCAAGAGGATCCTGCAAATTTTTCAACACAAAGATGATATTTGCATACCATGTGGAATCAAGAAATTTATGGGATATTTGAGGAGTTTTCTCTTTTGTTGCACCTTCTGACAGGTCTGCAATGAATTTTATTCCTAGGAGTTCACAATTGGTCTATGCCATCAGCTTCACAAGCCCCCGTCCCTTGATAAACTTGGTAGGTTTGATCTCAAGGTCGTATTCTAATAACATTGCTATCCATTTACCCTTCCTTCCTTCAGGATCAAGTTGGGTTAAGATGTCTTTCACAGAGCTACTGGGTACATCAGCAAATACTATGAGAATGCAAGATGCAAACTCTGAATTCTTTCAAGGCCTTGACTAATGCATATGCTTTCTTCTCCATGATATCATATTTCAAAGGGGCATCCCTCAATGTATTGATGTAATATGCTATGAACTTATCAAAATTATGCTCATCTTTCTCCAGTAAAACACCAACAATTGTGTGCTCCAGGGAAAAAGAGAACAATATGAAGTCCTTTTCAAAGTTTGGGCTAGCCATTACTAGAGCCTTGGTTAATTCCACCTTAATTTCTTCAAAATATTTTATGGCATCAGGGGTCCACTTTATTTCATTCCCTTTCTTGAGCATGCTGGTAATATACTTTATGATTTCAACCAGTTTAGGGATAAACCTTCTCAAAAATTTCACTTTTCCCAGGAAAGATTGTACTTCCTTTTTACTTCTGGGTACGCCAATTTTTAAGATCCCCTCAACTCTGCTGGGATCTACCTTTATCCATTCTTTCGAAATAATGTGACCCAACAACTTAGCTTCTTCCATGGAAAAATTTGACTTCTTAGGATTCAACGAGATTCTGAACTTTCTACATTTCTGAAATTCTCTTCTAAGATGTTTAAGGTGTTCCTCATCTGAGGCAGAATACACAGTGATATCATCAAGGTAGATAATGATTATTTTGTCTTTCTCATTAGAAAAATCTATGTCAATATCTCTTTGAAATGTTGCTCCTATGTTCATAAGCCCAAAAGGCATCTTGGCATACATGAATGTTCCCCATGGTGTGGTGAACACTGTCTTTTCCTGGTCATCAGGGTGCACCATAATCTTATTGTATCCAGAGAATCCATCTAACATCGACATTTTTTGAGAACCCACCACTTTCTGTAAGATGTGATCCATCTTTAGCAGTGGGTAGTTGTCCTTTGGAGACACTTTGTTCAGATTTCTGAAATCCACACACAACCTGATTTCTCCACTCTTTTTCCTAATTGGCACCAGATTCACCAACCATTTAGAAAATCTCAAGGAAACTATGATTTTGGCTTCAAACAAATTCTTTACTTATTTCTCAATCAAAGGCAATAGTAAAGGATTTATTCTTCTTAATTATGTTTGAAAGGTTTATGATCTTCTTTGATTGGAATAACATGTTGAATTATACTGGTGTCATAAACTTTCAAATCATCATAGCTCCAAGAAAAAACATTATGAAACTCTTTCATTAATTTGATATAATTTTCCTTAACTTCAGGGCTAAGTGTTCTGGGCAGCTTATAGATCTTTGGATCCTTTGGAGTCCCGATATTGCAATCTTTGACATCCCCTTCATTTACTGTGATCTTTGGACTTCTGGCCACATCATTACTATCAAATAGCTTCTCCAATGGGACTAGACCCTTGGGAATAATGTTTCTCTTTATCTGAACTATATCTCTTCCTGCAATCTGATTGTCGAAGTACCCATCCTTGGTGAAAGAATTTGCATCTACTTATTCATCAATGTTCAGATTCTCAAACTCATTCTCCATTTTGAGGAAGCTTTCTATCTATTTGGCATATTCAAAAACTTGCTAGTACTTAATATTATCTGGTACTTCTGGCCTATACTTGACTTCAAACTTGTATTTTTTGTTAGGGAAGATTGGAACTTTGAAAACTGTTGTTGAAGTAGCTAAGGCGTCAACAATCTGATTTTTTTCTCTTGGAATCGATGAAAGATTATACTTTGGAAAATTCTCAAGGAGGCATAGTACTAAGTTTCTATAAGCCCTCAGTCTAGGCTATTTTTCTTGGTATATGCATTTTATTTGGCTGATAATTAGCTTAGAATATCCATGGACAACAATTATTTTGGCACCCAATCCTCTCAAAACCTTCAACCCCAATATTAATGCTTCATCTTCGGCCATGTTATTTGTGCACTCAAAAACAAGTTTATAAGAACACAATTTTGAATATCCTTTGGGGTGATTGATCCATATGCCATCCCCTGCTATCTCTATGCAAGAAGCTCCATCAAAACTCATGTTCCATATTTGATCTTCTACATTGTCATGCTGCTATGAAAACTCTTCAATCTGCTGATCAACTTTATCTTTGTTGGCCACATCAATTTCTGGTTCTTTCTCTTCAAAATAAAGGTCATTGAAGAAAATGGAATATCCCAACACAACTTCCACAGAGTAGATGGGATGATTACTCGGTTGTGATTTGTTGCTGACCATGTATTTGAGAAAAACCTCTCTGTACAACCGTATTTCTTGACCAAAGACAGGTGTGGTGGCATACGACATGTCCATATGGAGGGTTCCCTTTAATTTTGTAGCCCAAGACCTTCATAAAAACATGCCAAACTTGGGAGGGATATCAGAAACTACTACATCCATAACCATGTTTTTTGCTGGAATCTGTGCCAAAGATACCACCAGATATTTGATAAGACCTACGCACTTCACTTTCTTGGAATCAAAAGAGAACAGGTTATTGTAAGGCCTTCGACATTAGGTTATGATATGCTCATGAATCCAACATGGCATTGCGTAGAGTCATATCATGGACCTTTAGGATGACATAGAAAGGGGGGACTTCTTCATTATCATTATTTTCTTCTACCCCTGGTACAAATAAGATAGCAGGGTGATCATCTTGTATGTTCAGGGTATCATAAGTTTGTTCCATTTAAGCATCTTGATGATCTAATTTTTGTATTCACTATTCTTGATTAATTCATTGAATGGTAAAGAAATTTTCATCTTGGCCTTCTCACTTTCAAAATTAAAAGAGGATGAGGTTTTCTCCACCTCTTTGATGAATGTTTCTTTTCTCGACCCTAATATTTTCTTTCAGGGCTCTTCTTTCTATTTTCCTTTGTCCACAGTGCCCTTTGCAGTAGAATCTCTTATAGCAGAATCCTTTGCAACAAAATCCTTTTTGGGTTGACTTGAAGAGGGTATGATACTCTGGGATTCTTTGGTGGGGTTTCCTTTTGAGTGCTTTCCCTTTTGGAGGCTTTCAAGCACTCTCTGATTTCAAAGATTGTATTGTCTCTAGAATTGCATGATTGCATCCTGCAATCCCGCTTGGTAATCTTCCCTTTCTACTGATAACCTTTCCTCCTCATCTTGCAAAAATATCTCACTTGCATCCATGAAATGGTCATTTTCTTCTTTAGTCAAAAACACCTTTGTTTCCTTATCATCACAACAGTTCACATTGTCTTCAAAATATCCATCATAATTCTCATTTACATAACTATTTTGAAATGGAGGCTTGATTTGTTGATCCCCCTGATTTCCTTGGTTTCCTTGATTCACCTGATTTCCTTGATTCCCTTGGTTTCTTTGATTTACTTGATTTTCCTGATTCCCATGATTTCTTTACTCTCTTTGTCTGTTTTTTGGGATTGCTGGTCTCCTCAGATTTCTGCGTGGGCTGTCAACCTATTCTCTGGGGTTAGGCCTATTATCCAGGGCCATTCTTTCCATCATCCTCTCCATGGTTCTCATCATTGTTTGAAACCTTTCTTCTGATGTTTTTGCAGTTGAAGGCCGTACCTTCTCTTGAGTTTTGTTCATGTCCCTGCTAGAGTTAGATTTTATCTTTGCCAAAGCCATTAGATTCACTTCTACTTCTATGGAATCAGTCATCATATCATCTAATGTAGCATATATTCATTCTCTTAATAACAACACAAAATCTCTTTCAAAAGATCAACATATCTGAGTTGAGCAGCTTTGCGGGGGGGGAGTTTAAAATTAGCAGGAATCGAATTGTAGACCTTCAAGAATCTGGCTGAAAATTTCTACACTATTTCATCAGGTGATCTCTTCATGTTGTTATACTAGATCAACAACTGAAGAGGATTTTTCTTGTCGCCCAATTTTGCAAGGAAAGTGGTTTTGAAGGCCTCAAAATCTACGATACTAGCTACTGGAAGGGCTTTGAACCCACTTCCTCAGTTCTCCTGCCAGAATTTGTGTAAACAATTTCATTTTAAATCTTAAAATTCTACTTCTTGTAAGTCCATGAAATCATTAAACTAATCTAGGTGTTTCTGGGATGATATGCTACCTTCTGCATCATATAGTTTGATCCTTAGGTTGTACTCTCGAGGTAAATCATGTAGTTGAGAAAGCAACACAAGGGGAGTGAATCTAGTTGCCATGGCTGTTGTGAGGGGTCGGAGTGGCTGTTGGTTCAGAGTGTGGATCACTATAGGCTTGGTAGATTTGGCTAAAATAAAATCTTGAAATCTTTTTTCATCAAAGATGACCTTGCTTAAGAAGGATTCAGATTTAGCTATGAACATAGTTTGTTCAAATTTCACGTCAAAATCAAGGTCTTCAATTCTCATTACTTTGTCCTTGGGTAAGGATAGACAATGGTTTAGATGCAACAATGGGTTTACTGGCTTTTCTTTTCTTTTATGTACAAGCTTTTCAAGACCAGACACAGGGATTGCAACTTCTGGGTCTGGGTTGCTCTTGGTGTGAATTCTCTTGGGAGGCAAGATTTCTAGCTGAAAATGCTTGGTGAAAATGGTCTCTTGGTAATGGAGTCTCCAGGGAAAAAATAATCTCAGCCAATAAGGTATTTGATCCACTGTCACCCTTAGGGATCAAACTAGAGCTTTAAGTCATTTTTCCCAGGGAAGATTTCACTATCGTTCCTCAGCAATAGCGCCAGAATGTTAGCACTCTGGAAATTTTGTTTGGCTGATAGACAAATGATAGAGGTAATTGTTTCAACCATATTTAGAGCTAGGCACTAGCCTTCTCAACTCAGAGAGATCTCTCATGTCAATGGGTATTTCTTTGATAATCAGTGGCTAGATTTGGTTTGTTTTGTTTTTTTTTATAAATTTTCTAGCTAGGAAGGGGAGGGACACTTTGGGCAATGGAGTTGAAATTCTGAAAGTAAATGAAAATAATAACTGGCTGGTAGAACTCTCTATAAGATAAAGGCTAAATGAGGCAATGAATATGAGTTGTAAATAATATTTAAGTAGAGTGTAAGAGGAAAGAGATAACAAATAACTGCATCAGAGCATTACATAAATGAATTTTGAATTAGCTACGAAGAAATTACACAGTTTAAATTGCTTAAGCCAAGAGGATCATAAGATGAATTCTAGGCCTTTATCTCTCCAATTTAAACCAAAGAAAATGTAAATGGAATGAAAGAACACATGAAATACATACAATGAAAGGAGACAAAACTCATATCACCACCATTAGAATTCAGAGCATTACTGAAATGAATTCTGAATTAGTTAAGAAGAAATACACAATGTTTAAATTGCTTAAGCCGAGAGCATCATAAGATGAATTCTAAGATTTTAACTATCCAATTTAAACATAAGAAAGTGCAAATGGAATTAAAGAACACATGAAATACATACAATGAGAGGAGACAAAACTCATATCACCACCATTAGAATCTTTTCATAGAGACTTCAAAATATTTTTCATATGTATTCAATTCAGCTCCAGAAAATTACAATTAAGTTCAGAAACAACAAAAAGGTGCCCTTGCACTTCTGGCAACATTAATTCATTCACAATTTCTAGTACTTATACAATTCAATTACAATGGCTGAAATGAAAACGTTGTAGCTTCTAAAACTGACTACAATAATTTCAACTGACAGTCTCAGCATGTGAACCGATTTACAATGATTAAGAAAACATGTTTCATCAACTAACGATTGATTCCTTCGACTACTCGCTTTTTTCCCTTGCCATTTTTCTTTCTTTGATCTTCTGTTGAACTTGCCAGTCTGGTGACATCTGGAGGCTATTTGCTGCTTCCTAGAAAACTGCATTTTGTCTTGCCTAGCTGCATGATCTCCTTCCACTGTAAGTCAAAAGGAATCTCGTAATCCATCATTTATTTTATCAGGATCTCCAAGTCGATGCAAGTAGAATAATTCATAGTCGACATCCAGATCTTCACTATCTTAAACTGATTTAAAATCTCAAAATCTCTAGTCAAATATTCCACTAGACTTGGTCCCTTCAGGTTCTCCTCCAGGTCTTCAAACTTGGAATGATCCATTCGGCACTGGGCGAGGAGATAATTTTATTCCTCTTGATCATATGATTTCCCCTTGCCAACCCAAAATGGTGGGAGGCCTTTGATAAACAATTGTTCAAACAAATCCTTGAATTCCTGTATACTTTGTTCCATCTGTATGGGTTTGGTTTGAACTGAATTGAGTAATTTGTTGTTAGAAATGATCCTCCTGGCACAAATTATCAGTGTAGTTATATAGTTGACCCCAATGTTCTGAAGTTTAGCAGTGGGAACAACATTTAGCAAATTTATAGCGTTCTGGGCCCATTCTAAGGTGTTTTTTTCCAGTGTCTCATTAACAACAATACACCTGCTTCGAAAAGTGATAACCATGTTGTCTTTGTCATTTATAAAATTCAAGTACACCCGGAATTTAGCAGCTTCAGTAGTAATAGCATCCCAGACTACATGTTTATCTCCTTGCAAAATTATTTTACCTTTCAACCTCGTCTTCATCTTGTTTACCCTTTCTTGCAAATCTTGATTTTCCTTTTGGAATTGGGCCATATTTTCATCTTTCATTTTCATCTCTTGCTGTAGCTTTTCTGTGACCTCCTTAGGGCTCTTGATTTCTCCTGTCTTCAAGATTACTTGGGACATAGCTTGGATGATATCTGCAGTATTTGAATCAAATCCTACTGTACTAGGTACAACTCCAATCCTGTTCTATACTTCTACCTATCCTTATGACCAATTCTCTTTTTCCTTTTCCAGCTGCAATACTTTGGATTTGTAATTTAGTGATTCCTGTCTAAATGTCTCTTTTTCTTGTTCTAGAGCATCCAACTTTGTTATCTGTGGATTCTTTGTGGAAGACATCTTCAACTTCTTTTTCATGCTTTGAATCAATTTGTCTTTTTNNNGGAAGACATCTTCAACTTCTTTTTCATGCTTTGAATCAATTTGTCTTTTTTATCTAAGGAAGCTTTTACTCCTTGAGGGCCTTCATATTCCAATCTTTTGACTTGAGTTTTCCAGGCTCTGTTGGATGATTTTTCTTGTCTCAATTTCCCTTCCAACTTGAGTGTATGAGCTGTCAGCCTTGGAACCCTCAAAATCAGAATCAGGTAATTTGAATATAGCATGTCGCTGGTGTTTCTGTGAAATTTTACCTTATCTGGGGCAT
This sequence comes from Picea abies, assembly GCA_900067695.1. Lineage (NCBI taxonomy): Eukaryota > Viridiplantae > Streptophyta > Pinopsida > Pinales > Pinaceae > Picea > Picea abies. Next base: position 8,462 of record CBVK0103140622.1, read on the forward strand.
TGATATTTTCATAATGCAACTTAATTTCAGATACTTTATCCTCATCTTCCACAGCTATGTTGAGTGTTTTTATTTCTACATCCCCGACTGAGAACATGGAAGACTTGTGCTAAGAAACCCTTTCTACCTCGGGAATCAAATATCTTATTTTTCTCATGGCCAAGTTCCCTTTCACAACATATTGATTGGCTAAATCTTCTTTGGATTGGTAGACTGTGCCAGGTGTCTTATCAAAGACATGTTTCTTGCTGCTGAAAGCCATTGAGCTACCTTCACTCTATGGTATGAATTTTGTACTAGCCTCTTCATTTTTGGTTCCACTCTCCACCATTTCCATATTTATTTGCTTGCCAGGTTCTTCTTTCTCCAGGTTTACTGTCTGTGGAGACTGTGTGATTTTCATTTTCTTGAGAAGATTTTCCTGACCACTGGTGCCCAGGGCCTATAAACTTCTCCTTTTGTTATAAAAAATCATATTGGGAGCTTTAATAATCAACCTTGGAGGAGTTTTCTATATCTAGGTTTGCTACGAGGATGACTCTATTTGCTATGTCTGATCAAGCTGCATAATGACTTTCATATCTACACAGGTTTCCAGATTTGCAAATTTATCAAACCCTTCAACATGCTCATGTTCATAAGGGCCTTGTTTCCTCATCAATATTATTTTAGATATGACCTAGTGTGGATCATATTTTCTACTTTGTAACTGTGTAAATCCAAACTCCTTGATCTTGGTTTAGATCTGAGGAAAATAGGATCTAGTCTTTACCACAGAAGGTCGTATTATGAAAGGAAACTTTAAGTTAGACGCTTTGTGCATTTTCAGAAAATTCTTTGTTTCTGAGGTGATTCTTTGCACGATGAACTCGGGGGAAAAGACTCTGGGAGTCAAGAAAAATGGTAGAAGGTAAGGTGCCTCTTGATAACCATATATGCAAACTGCAGTAGAGTGCATGGACAACACCCAATCTCTTACCCTGCTCTCTATATTGGGCTGCAAATGAATTTTCATTTATTCTAAAGCCGTTGGCAGGATGGTGCCGAAGATTAAGATATAAACTATGGACATGATATTATTTATAAAAATGAGCATTATGATCCTTTTGCATTCATTCGAGATGAATTCGGCTTCAGGGAACTCTGTCTTGTTTGTCTCTAGGAACATTCTCAACAAATGTTTGTAATACCTGAAGTGTCTTAGTGATTGGAAATTCACTAACTGCTTGTGCACATTATCAACGATGAACTCTTCAAAACTGATACAGACTGACTGAATGGACTCCGACTGAAAAAAGGTCAACATAAAACCCAACATGACCTCTACTACAATCTTGTCATTATCTAAACCTAAAATCTAACTTAGTATGGAACGGGTCCACTGGACCTCAATAACCATGACGCTCACATCCATATGCAACAACAGACTCTCAGAATGATGTTTGAGTTTGACAATGGTCTGCAAAAATAGGGTTTTGACCTCGGGGGGACATTCTCTATAGACTGTAATTATTTTCTCTTCCTCGAAGGTCTTAGATGTTGTAGGGGAAGACTCTGGTGTACCGAGGGTAAGTCAAATTGACAGGCTATCTACTCTGCACATGACTTCTGACCCTAATTTATTCAAAAGGACCTTTTCTTCCTATGAGTATTATTCTGCACACCAACTTATGAATTCTGTGAAAGGGAATGTGACTTCAGCGACGTAAGGGACTATGGAGGCTTGGACCGCTTCGAGGAAGGGTATTCCTCTCCCTACCTTGTCTAACAGATTAGCTTTGGATACAGAAATGGGTGAGACAGTTATTTCTGTGTCAAATATATCGGAGTCCTTGTCAATTAGGGATTCTTCTTTATAGGTGAGATCTTTATATGTTACAGATAAAATGATAGGATTCATGGACATAATGAAAAATACCTGTGAATGAGTAGAGAATGCGCGATTTTGGTTCACTGTTGAGCTTCAGTTTGAACAGAGAATTTGCGCTAATTTTCAAACATTCAAATGATTTGAAATATCATAGAATAATGACCGAGGCCCTCCTTTTATATGCACTTTTCGATATTGAGGGCAAGGTAAAGTGGTTTTGAGTAGATCGCTTTCTGCCCTGATATGCCCCTAGTGGAGCCATGTGTTTGTGAGCTAAAACCATGGTATTTCTATTGGTCTTCTCTTGAGTGATTAACCTTCGTGCTATTTCCTTACCCGATACGTCTTCTGACCATCGATCTAGGATGTTTGAGATCTGTGGCCCACTAGGCCCCATCAACTCCCACACCTCCACTATATTTATCCCTTCTCCACTAGGTGTGACCCCGTCCTCCAAAATCTTGCGTCTCCACACCAATTTATCCCTTCGCTAAACCCCGAGACTTGGATTCCATTTTAAAAATTGTTACGGTGATAACAAAAACCATACTAGCTTATCCCAAAAGCCTATGAAAACTCATTATGACTCATTACAACTCATGAAAAAACATAGTTCGCGCATTCTTTCCCTACTTTTGTGCCTTAATGTTTCTTTGCCTTTGTTTTCTCCTGCATGTTGTTTTTCCTTCTTTGTCTCCTTGATTTATTTCCTTGATTTATCTTCTTATGCACCGCCAAATGCACTTTTACTGCGCACTCCAATTCTGGATGCGCCTTTTCTGCACACTTCCTCAACCCTCAGGATATTTTTCAAAATTGCATCCAAAACACTTTTCCAACAAGTAATTTTTAGGCTTGAGTGGTTTGGAGATCATTTTACATTAAATAATAACTTGATTAACGCTCTAAATCAGCCTTAAATACATAAAACCCAAATTTTAAATTTACTTTGAGTAACCAACTTATCCTTAACTTGATTGATACATATATTTGGTAGTAAATTGGATAGTTATAAAGGTGGCCTTAGAATTGATTGTATCTTGTCTTTGGATCCCTATAGGATACTGGGGAAGCCTCCATTATGTTGGATCCATTCTTCACTAAAATGATGGAGGTTGTTACCTAATGGCAATATTAACAACTTCTAATGTTCCACTAGTCTTGGCACCTTGTGAAGGTTTTTCACTAAGGTGCTAGATGTTTTGATAATGGTATTTGGATATGGAGGATCATTTGCAAAAGAATTGTAAGGTGTGGAAATCAGTTTTATCCAAGGTAGGTCGTGTTCCTAAAGCATATAATTTTCGAGTTATTTTCTATTGGTGTTCCAAAAATTTCAATGCTAAACATCACATTTTGAAAGTAAAGGAATTTGGTAAGTTGCCTTTTTCTCTTATGCACACCACCTTTAGAAGTATGTTGAGACTCCATGCACCAACCAAGGTTTTGAAGGTTAAAGATGAAAATACCTCCATGAATGAAAATGGTGACAATGTTTCTATTTTAAGAAAATGGTTGGTGCATCCAATCACTTAGAATGCAATGACCTACCAAATTGACGTTGCAAACTTGGTAGAGCCATACCAAGAGGTTGCATGTTTTTTTGCTAAGATTATTGACTAGGAAAATATGTCAAAAGTCCCAAGGTATGTTTTATGTCATGCACTATGTGATTAATAAATGTGTAGTCTATGATTGGGGAGAGCTAATATCAAATGAGATTTCTCACTAGTTGGATCATTTTATAAAAACTTAAAGATTCTTTATGACCTCATATTTGGTATATGCAATTCTCTTTTGTAACTAGTTTGAGAATATGTTCCCCAAAGGGAATATTTGTGTGTACTCGAATCTTGTTCCATTATGGTACCCTATGCTTTGGAAATGAAGGGTCCCTTTCAATTTTTAAAGAGTTTATGATTTATTTGTTGGGAGATTTAGATAGATGTTGATTGGGAATCCCCTAAAGATATTAACAAAAGAAACCCAAGACCTTCTTCAAGGGAAGGGTGACTTCATTTATGAAGAAAAAAATACATACATTTAACTTTATGGTTTCGAGAGGAAACCATATCTATTACCTAGATTCATGTGTGACACTAAATTCTTTCTAAGTAAGTTTTATAGACAATACCATAAGTGGTCCTCATTATTTGAGGGAAAGAATAGGAAGTGGTTCATTACTACTCCATTAAGATTTTCATGTCTCATGGTGAAAAGTGTGTTTTGCATGACAAATTAGACTCAGGGTTTACAATCTCTTTATTTAAAGGACACTAAGGCTATTGAGGGTTACAATCCTAAGGGGATTTTTAAATACCAAACAAAAGTATGGCTCATATTTTCCTTCTTTCATTCAAAAGGTTGAGGGTGATGGAGATAATGAAGGTATTGAGGTTGAGTAAGGACCTCTTGTTTGTCATAGTGATGGAGTTACAACTCACATTGATTTACGCACATTGATTAGTTCCACTACTAGTGTTAAAGGAAAAGTAATCCAAGGATATTTCACTGATGATGTTAGGCATCATACACCAAATGTGAAGTGAAGAGGTTGGTTATCAACTAGCAGGAGAGATATTTTTGTGTCCCATTTTGGGAGAAATGCCATTTATTATTTAATGAAACCTATTTTTTCTACTTCCTCCAAGAAAGACACAGAAGGCAGGATGGTGCTAATGATGGTGGAGATGACCAAAACTTGCCTCAAGGTAAGATGGAGTAGAGGATGTTTTCCCTAAGAGGAAGAGGTCACCTAAAAATGACCTTGAAACTCAACCTGAAATGATCAAAGTCATTGATTATATCATGGAGGTTGAACACCAAGTTGATAATATATTTTCCTGAGCCATTGCACAATTGAAAAGCAATAGTTTGGTTGAAGAAACAAGTCTCTCATCATATATTATGGTCTTTGAAGATAACTCAATCACAGTGCACCATGTTGATTTTGACCCATGGGATAATAAATCACAGATGGAGAGGTTAAGGGTAAAAAGGAAGAAGATATTAGAGAAAAATTACACATCATTGGACATTAAGGAAATGGGAATGAAAATATCCCTTTGGTTACATGATTCTACTGATGGAATGCTCAGGGATTATGCTCAAGAGAAAATATATTAGAAAACAAAGTTGAAAAGGAGGATCACTGATGGAATCTACATTGATACCCATGCCATTTTTTACACAATTGTTAGCCATGAGAACTCCTAAACAACAACTAGAACATAATGCAAAGGTAATTTCTAGAACAAGGAAGGACCAAGGTTTATTGTAGGGAGTAAGAGAAACAATATCCACCAACATTAAATAAATGGTGAATTTGTTAATGGATATTTGTGAGATATTAAGTAAATCCTCTATCATCACCACCAAGATTGTTTCTTTGAGTGATACTATAAGACAATGTCTACATGCTAATCAAGATTTCTATAAGAATTACATTGAGACTTTCATCAAAGTGCTACTAGATGTGAATGAGAAAAAACATTAAAAGGAAAATATCCCTTCAAATGTGAGACTCAAATAGATTAGAGTTGAGTGGGATGTTAGATTGGACATTTTGCAACAGTGGATTACTACTTTTGATATATTGATTGATGGGATGAGTAAAGCATTTTTTAAGAGCATTGATGCAATTAAATAAATAGATGAATACTCAAGCATTCCTTAAGAGAGGGCCCTTACCGAAGAAGAATATGAGTCGAAATTGATCACTTTTAAGACCACACTCATTGAAAAATTTGATGGACTTGCCACCTTCTCAGGAATAGAGATAAGGTGATGGTTGAATGACCTAGAGATCGAAAATGTTGGAACTGATTCAGTTGTGTAGGAGAAACACATAGAATTGAGCAAGGTCCAAAGTGAAATACTTGATTTGAAAGTAAAAAAGGAGGTCACAATGGGTCACATTAGGTATTTCATGAAAGTATGGGTCAATAAGGATTTAGATAAAGTGAATACGACCTTATAAAGATTCAGTTAAAGTGGAAATTAGGGTTCGTGAGGCACACATAGTGACATTAGAGTTTATTCAAGTCAAGTTATATGATGAAAAAGGGAGAGCATCATATTTGAGCCATTCTCAAATTTTGAAAGTATTCCTTCAATGACTTTCCCCACCTTTTCTTCTTCCCTCATGTCTTTTCATTAAGTTAATTTCTATCTACTTTTACATCAAAAAAAACAAGGAATGACTAGAGACCCCTTGTTTTCTTCTAGGTATTTCTTATCTATACCAAGTTCATGGGAGCCCCATCCCTGCCCTGGAGGGAAAATGCATTTAATTTTTCATTTAATTATTAGTCATTGAGATTTTGATAGAGGCTATGTCCATTGTCAAGGCACTTTGTTTCAAACAATCTTGAAAGTGGTCCACAAATAACTATTCAAGTGGTCATCTTTTTCTTATGAATTTTATATGGTTATATATCAATGGAAACTTGAGAAGATGGATCTTCTATCTCTATTTCAATGAAATAGTATTTTGAATTTCTTTGATTGATCTTGTCATTTTTTTTTTTATTTCTTTCCTTCATTTTGCAAAGTTGTGATTGACCCTACACTTATATTATTTAAAATAAGGAAATTTAAGTGAGGAGAAAAATATGTTAGAGGATCTTGCGATGATCTTTATATTATTTTCTTTTAGTGAGTATGATTTCTCGGTCCTTTCTCAGGAATCTTGTTGCTTTAAAGGAAAATTTGTTGTTATAAAGAGATTTCTATGAGTTGAAAGTGTTTTTTGGGGTTTACTGCTTAGCACTCACCCGTTGTATTAATTGAGAGATATCAAGAAAACCTTTAACTCAAAAGGAGTGCCACCTTTTTGAAAATGAGGGAGAGAATTCTAGGATCTTCTTATCACCCCTTCAATGTTGGTCATTTTTCCTTTAACAAGGAAAGACATTAACAAGAGTGTAGCATCAAGTTTTAGAAAATCACACTCCTTGGTTAGCTTCAGTCTCATCTAATAAGGTGTACCACAGGGTTTACTATCTTGCATTCAACAATTCTATAAAAGTGTTAGCATATATTTAGGTTAAGAAATAAAGATACAATCATACATTTGTAAGACTTTCTTTCCCAAAAGGAAATGCAACACATCAAGGTCAGTCATCTAAAATGTGTTTTCTCACTATTTCTTCAAAACCAAAATTAAATTAACATTTCTTCCATAGATGAATAGGTCATTAATTTACATACAATGCAATAGTTATTGTTTGACAATTGACATGCAATACATAGATACTATGATCTAATTCACAATGTTTGAAATTGGGATTGAGGAAAAAGAGGTCAATATTTTCATACCATGCCTTGGGGGGCTATTTCAAACTATACAGGGATTTTTGTAGTTGGCACACAAGATTACCATTCTTCTTAAAACTAGGGGGTTGATCCATATAAATATATGAGATCCCCATGTAGAAAATACCTTTTCACATTCATTTGGTGTACCTCCCATCCAAAGTGAGAAACACATGAAATAATAAACTAAACAGAGTTCATGTTTGTAATCGGGGAAAATGTATCAATGTAGTTGATGACTTCTTGTTGATAAAATCCCTTAGCTACCAAATGAGCCTTATGTCTTTCAATAGTTCCTTTAGATGTGAATTTTTTCTTGTAGACCCATTGACATTTCACTATATTATTTCCTTGTGGCCGAGGACTAAATCCCAAATGTCATTATTCATCAAGGAATGATCCTTATTCGTCATAGAATTATCGCATATATCACAAATTTGACTATGTGCATTTGCATATGTCTCTAGATCACATTCTTCTAACACATACACCATTAAAACAATATTACCATATTGTTTCTGAATTCTTTTTTTTCTTGATTCATTTATGTCTCTTGCATTAGCTCCAACATCTTAAATTATCTTGATGGATCATATGGGAAGACAAAACCCCTTTGTTTAAGGAGACTCTATACCAATATCACCATTTATGGACTAAACACGGGGCCATAAAGTTTGTGGTTGATTTTGTTGTGGAAGGTTTACTAAGGTTTTTCTTCAACTCCATTTCTCGACTAGAGTCACATCCCATACAATGAAAATGATCTGCTAGAATGGAAATTTAAAACTGTGACACTTTAAATTAAGGGGTGGTAAAAAAAATAATTGGTCTTGTCTCTATCCTTGAGACATGATTTCTTTGGAAATCATGAACTAAATATAGTGGGTTTTGGAAAATAAAAAAATGAAATGAAAATTGCTTTAACTGAATATTGCTAGTGAAATAAGCAATTTGGAAGCAGGGAACAATGAGGAACTCATAGAGGGACAAAGAGCATTGGTGTTTGAAGGTGTTGGAAGAAATTGTGAACGGTAAAAATGAGAAATCATTTTGGTAAAATAGATTTTATTTAACCCTATTGTGCTGCACCTTATATATTAATGAGCTTGCATGCATACATACATACATATAACTAGGTGCATCTATGCTATTTGTTCGACAACACAGGTATTCCAACAGAGGAAAAACACCTTCATTAACCACTCACATAACTAGATCAAAGATCAACACACCGATGCTTTGATGTGGTAAAACCCCTACGGGGAAACATCCATGACCCCAACCAATGCG